>ML241633.1:0-46359 GCA_005239495.1 Nicotiana undulata | reverse complement strand
GAATGGAAGGGAAAGCGAAGGACAGAGACCATTTCACAAGAGCTTCAAGAAGAGTGAATTGAATTAGCCGCGGGTGACTGAACTGCAGGGATTTCTATTGTTGAGCCGGGTGAGCTACCTTAACGGCAGCCTGGTATTCCTTATTATTGGTACAGAGGAAAGAGAACTCCGCCTTCTCCTTCGGTGGATTAGATTAGTGATTTGATATAAATTATGGCATGCATCTATGAGGAGAGTGGCGCGGCCAAACATCATCCCAGAAGCGAATCAGCTTACCATTGCCCAACCAAAGTCTAGCCCAAGTTCTGCCTGAAAGTCTCTCCGTAAAAAATAATACCTCTACATCCACCAAGGACAAATAGTGGCAGTATCCAGAATACACGAACACCTTCATGGTCAGCTCCCAACATCGCCAGCAGCTCCGCTCCAAAAGTCTACACACAAGGTGCAGAAGTACAGTATCAGTACAACCGACCCCATGTACTGGTAAGTATCATGACTAACCTCGCCGAGGTAGTGACGAGGCTTTTTAGTAAAAATGTGCTCACTAATAAAGGCATGTACCGGAATCTAGAAATAGAACAATACTATAATACAACAGAATAGAGTACACGAAACGAATGTACAAAACAATAAAAAGGTATAACAGTACTGGAAGGAAAACACAAATCAACAGGTACCAATATCTCTCCCAATCCTTTCCTTAGATAGATAACCCATAAGTCACAATAATCACCTCAAACTTTCATAATGTGATAAATATACTTAAGACATCAAATCTAACGCCACAGCAACACCCTTCATGCATTTATCTAATCCTCACCCATTATGCGTAAACAATACCAACCGAATGACAAAAATGCCGATAACAGAAATAACAAAGTAGGAAATACGCAAGTAGAAATGATGAACAAGAATGTACATAAGAACATCAGTAACAGACTAGGCAGAAGGAATAAAGGTAATGACAATGTTTAGAAAAAAAGAAAGTAACTTCAACTAACTAGCATAGTATAGGCATGAAGATAAATATGACAAATAAGGGAGAGCACACATGAACGACTAACACGGAAGAAGACCTATAATTAAGTGCAACAAAACATATGGCATGGATGCAATCATGACAGCATGAAGTAGGCATGATATTAGCAAGTTAAGCAAATAGAAGGCATAGGTAACATGACAACAATTGTGATAGAAAATAAAGACAGAACGGTGACGACATATCGCAAAAGAACCATGAATACGACAATAACAACTCAAGCTAAACACATAGGGATATCAGCAAGAAAAAGGATATCCTAACACAATGCATGTATCTCATCCTCACTTGGATGCAAACACCATTTGTGCCATGAACTCACCATAACATGAAAGAGTAGTTATGTATATGCAATGGCACGGCATCACCCTTCGTACTTTTACTCACAATGACATGGCACGACATCATCCTTCGTGCTTTTACTCTCAATAATATAGCACGGCATCACCCTTCGTGCTTTACACTCTCCTCACATGATAATGTATATACAATGGCACGGCATCACCCTTCGTGCTCTACACTCTTCCTTACCAAACATGTGTATAACAATGACAACAAGGCAAGGAACATAAATAACATCATGGAGAGTGTTTAAACGAATATTCCAAATGAATGCCAATCACAACTTCCCAAGGCAACAATAGTTCAATAATCCACAAGAACCTTATTATTCAGGTATTCCAACAATTCTCACGATTGATCCACAACGAAAGTATAATGTCTAGTATCTCAAGAATATCGGTCATAGTAATGCATTAAAGGGTATGCATAGTGATGACCAAATTAGACACATCAATGTGTTCTCAGAAAACTTATCAAAGCTGATCAAGTTATAACAAGCTACATCTTAGTTCCTACCATTTAATACTATAATCTTTAATAGCTAGGAGTCAAGTAAGGAATGAAACTAGACGATCACATAATTCTACAAGACACAATCATAACATAGCCCACCCCCACCCCCCGAGCATGATTAACCCTGGTGCATACTATATGCATGTCACCTTATATATGTATCACCCTCGCATGTAGCAAGAAATGTCAAATAGTGGGAAAATTTCCTCAACTAAGTTAGGCAAGACACTTACCTCAATTCGGATAATTCAATACTCAATTTAGATTTTTCTTTACAAGATTTGCCTCCGCTCGGCTCAATCTAGCCAAAGACGACTTAAATACATCACACAATGCAAGGGAAAATAATTTTAATTAACAAAGTTGTGACTTTTTATTCAATTTCTAAAAAGTCAACAAAAGTCAACTCCCTAATTGACCCGGTCAAAACTCGGGTCCAAGGGTAGATATTGACTACCCATAGCCTCACGAGTCCAAATATGTATTTTGTTTCCAAATCTGAGTCTTATTCGACTCTCAAATCCCAAATTTCCATTTTTCAAAGTTTGACAAAACTCCCAAATATTTCCCTAGATGTTTTATGAATTTGATGTTAAATCTTGTGAAAAGTCATGAAATATAGTTGAGAATTGATTAGATTCACTTACCCAATGATTTGGTATAAAACTCCCATCACAAAATCACCTCTCATCGAAGCTAGGGTTCAAAATATATCAAAATGAAGCTAAGTCTCTGAATTCTCAGCCCTTAACAGGTTACAGATGTCGCATTTACGACAGGGGGTTCGCAAATGTGAAAAAAGAAGCCTTCCTATCAAGGTCGCATTTGCGACACAATACTTCGCAAAAGTGGAAGGGTCCCTCGCAAATGCGGACAACCTCACATCGTAAATGCGGTGGGTTTCTTCGCAAATGCGAATCTTCCCCAGCAGCCCATTTTTTGCGAATGCGAAGGCTATTTCGCAATTGCGACTGTTGCATTTGCGATAAATACATTGCAGATGCGATGACACCAGAACCAAAATAAAAGCTTGGAACAAAAACAATCTGAAACCACTTCGAAACTCACCCGAGCCCCCAAGGCTCCAAACCGAACACCCACACGAGTTTGAAAGCATCACACGAACTCGCTCAAGCGATAAAAACATCAAAATAGCCTCTAAAATCATGAATCGAACGCCAAAACGCATGAAGATCAAAGGAAACTTCAAGAACTTCTAGAATCGCAACAAAACATCTGAACCCTATCAAATAAATTCTAAATGGCGCCAAACTTTGCAAACATGTTCTACATGACGAGGTGAACCTACTCGTGCTTCAACACATTCATAACAACCTCGAAACGACAAATCGCACCTTAAGTCAAAATCAATGAACTTTGGAATTTCGACTTCTACAACTGATGCGGAAACCTATCAAAACACGTCCGATTGACCTCAAATTTTGCACTCTCATTTGACATTACGGACCTATTCTAATTTTTGGAATCGGAATCCGTCCCCGATATCAAAAAGTCCACTCCCGGTCAAACTTCCCAAAAATCTAACTTCCGTCATTTCAAGACTTATTCGACTACGAACCTCCAAATTACTATCTGGACGTGATCCTGAGTTCAAAATCACCTACAGGAGCTGACGAAACCCGCAAAACTCTATTCCGAGATTCAATGCTAAAAGGTCAAACTTGGTCAACTCTTCCAACTCGAAGAATAAATCTTAAAGTTCATTCTTCCAAATCAAATTCCGGATAATTTGAAAACCAACACCGAAGATTTACACAAATCATAATACATCATGCGGAGATACTCTAGCCTTAAACCACCGAGAAAAGTGCATATTCTCAAATCGACCAGTCGGGTCGTTACAATGATAGAAGTGCCCTCGTAAGGCACAAGAACGCCATGCTAGAACCTTAAACAGTGAGGCACCACAGGAATGGGGTCCAGGAGATCAGGCTGGGATAATCCACCATACCGATCATATGGTGACATTTTCAGAATCAGAATCAGAAAGAATGTCAGAATCAATGGAACACCTCAGAAAAGAAAAGAAAAGAAAATGCTTTAGAAAATTTACAAGGATTGTTCCGAGAAAGTTTATATGTTTATCTATTTAAATTTTATATTTTTTTAGAAAAGAAGAGAAAATAAAAGAGAGAATTTTCATGAATGACACCAAGAAGAATTGTACAAAAGATATATGAGTTGTTTGTTTCAACTCTTTATAAGAAGCTTTTAGAATTTTCTCTATCATGCAAACATACTTCTTTCAGAGTCTTGTTCCAGATTTAGTGGGAGGATTGCTTTATTTACTAAGTACTTTTGTGGTGTACTGACGTTCTCTTCACGGGAACCTACATTTACACATGTCAATGTAGGTACAGATTTTGCAGGTAAGCAGGCTACGAGCTAGGATATTCTCCTCCCATTACCGGAAGATTTGGTGAGCTCTATTTTTGTTCGTGGAGTTCGTTGATTCCATTATTTTGTCTTATTATTTCAGTATTTCTTAGAGGCTTCGTAGACAACGTCAGAATAGATCCATGGTTGTCCAATTTGCATTACATTTTTTTAATGTATTCAAGATACGAGAATGAATTTCTTTTCAGAATATTATTTTATTTGAAGATTCAGAAAATTATTTACTTTAAATCATATCAAATTGTGTTGAGAGGCATTGCATAACAGAAATAGAACAGAATAGGGAATCCAAGATGGTTCACTCGGTCAAGTTAAGGCACCGAGTGCCGGTTACGACTTGGTTCGAAATCGGATCGTGACATTAGGCCCCCAGTTGGGGACGAGGAATTACCTGCCAATTCGTCAGCTTTGGAACAACCTGGGGCCATAACAGGGGAGAAGGGAAAAAAAAGGGCCTCTATTTCACCGAGCTCGGAAAAACAGAAAATGAAAAGGAGGCTGCTTTGTAAGCCAAAAGAAATGTCTAGGTCCCGAGTGCTTGACTTGGAATCACTCCTCCGGCTTAGAGACAAGCCCCACGAGGATGATATCTTTATGGCCCATGAGCCATATGTCTCCGAGGAATGGGTGGTAGCCGAGGGGGAAATGACTGAAGCTAATCCTCCTCAAGTTAGCAAGGTTGATGTCGAGGTAAGAGTCGAGGAATCGCGAGATGCCGGTCCTACCTATCCTAGAATTATAGATATTTCAGGATCGCCTTCATTCACAGAATCAATGTTCAATGAAGCCCGAACGAAGGAGCAATCCCATGAGGAGATCCACAGAGAGGATGATCCCCTCCGAGGCATTTTTTATGGTATAGACTCACCGGGGATTTTACATGGTTAGATGACTTAGAGGTACCAAAGAAAAGTCCACATTCAACTGCTAGCGGGTCGAGCTCGAGCCCGAGATTAACCAATCGATTCCCCATTCCAATCACGGATACTTGTCGAAAGCGGACTATCCTTATCACCGTTCCCAAAGATGCCCAGTGTCTGGTAACCAAAGAAGACCATGCCAAAATGAATCAGGTAGACGCGCTATGCCTGTTCAATGAAGCACAACTGGTGTTACACCAGGTAATTCTCTATGATTCTAATATCTCTTCTAATATTTGAACTAACTTTTGATAATTGTAATATCTTTTCTCATATTTGCAGGCGTCGGTGCTCCATTACAAAACCTTCCATCGCTATCGGGATGAGTTGAGCCAACTCGAGTTCGAAGGCAAAGAGCTTGCTGAGAAGAGAGGCATGTATAAGATTCTCAGGGAGCAACATGAAGAAGAAGTCAAGAGCCTCCGAGACGAGTTGGACACGGCTCAGAAGGAGCATGCCGACCTATTGGAATAGGTAAAAGTCTTTGAAATTAGTGATGATGAGCTAGGCACGGTGTCTAACAGTCGGAATCCACAAGTCTAGCAGAAGGTTGATCGGGTCGATCATCTCCGGGCTAAGATGGTTAAAGTTAAGGCCGTGATCGAGGAGTGGAAGGGCAAGATGGACATATTGGCTTCAAAAAGAGTGACCGCGTAGGAGTAGCTGGCCTCGACGGAGGCCCAACTTCGATCGAAGAAGAAGATGGCTGAAACCCGATCCCGAAAAATTGAAGACCCCAAGTCTCATATAGGCTCGACTGTTTCCACACGGCATACGCTTTCCAAGGATCTTGAAGCGACCAAGTCAGCGGCGGAAATAACCAGGGCCGACATTGAAGAGATGGTGTCCCAGTATAAAGTTGATGTTGAAGGTCATCGTTAAATATGTGAAGTGGAAGTCCCGGAGAATGGCTCTCGAGGAACTTCATGCATGGGGTTCGATTTATTGACCGAGATTAAAAAATTTAAGAGGCTCAAGGTCGAGGCCAAGAATTTGGCGTACCCTAAGAAAGAGGAAGATTCTGAGGGTTCGGTTGGATACGAGGACGGGGAAGACCTCGATGGTTACGGTGACGAGGCAAGCTCCGGCTAAGATCGAGCTTCTTAGGTGCCTAGATTTTTCTTTTCTTTTATACTTTTGTATTTTGTTGAGGTCGTTTGGACTTGTAAAAGTTTATGCATATATATACAAGGCTTTTTCCCTTCGACAAATTTCAAGATTGTTTCTTTTTTATTCTTTCTTTACGATCGTAGAGATGTTTTATTTTGTAATTAGAAATTTTATTAATTACCTATGATAATTACAAGCCATGGGAGATTAATCCAGATCTACCCTTCTCAAAAATAACACAAAAGATCTCTGCCATTGTCTACTCTAGAACATCCCATTCTAAACACAATTTCTAATTCCTACTATAAAGAACTCATATATTCATATAAGACTCTATTGTTTCTAACTCTAATACATATAGTAGTCTTCAGTGAGTGTACTAGAGCCTCTGCGTCCTTGCATTTGTTCTGAAATACTCTTTCATTTCTTACGATCCACACAGCATATACTATAGCAGCAAACCCAGCTTTAAGTAGCTTGCCTCGTGCACTTTTACCCTTTGAGTTTTGCAACACCCAATGCCATTCATGTTCCCAACTAAGTATGGTTCTTCTCCATTTCATCTACTCCAAAATTTTCTTCCAAGCACCTATTACATAAGAGCACTGAAAGAATAAGTGGTTAGTAGATTCATCAGCTACATTACATAAGACACATGTTGCATCCATATGCATACCCCAACCCAACATCACTTCCTTTGTTCTCAATCTCCCATGTAGTTCAATCCATAGAATGAATACTTGTTTGGGACATGAGACATTATGATTGATCAGGTTTCTCTATGGCACAGTACTAACATCACCTCTTAAGCATCTATACATAGCAGAAATTTGAAATTTACCTTTCTGGACAATTTGATTATGAACATTCATGTCAAGCATGTGCTTTCTCATATTAAAGATTTTCCTAACCATCCAAGATGCAGTTTTTTGGGCTTTCCATTAGGTTAACATCCTATTTCTTTTGTATAATATGTGTGGATCCAGGCAATCCACAACTTTTCATTATTCTGGCTAAGTGCCCAAAACAGCTTATAAAGAGCAGCTTGGTTCCAGAGCCTCATATTCAATACATTGAGGCCACATGCACTCTTAGGCAAGCAGATTTTACCCCATGCCACCAATGTCCTTTTAGAGATTCTAGCCTCGACAGTACACAGATAGCTTCTGCATATAGCCTCAGTAAGCTTAATTTTCTTTTGAGGCAGTAGGAATAGTTGTGTCCAATAATCTTGAACACCAAACAATACCGCCTTTATGAGCTGGAGTCTACCAGCATAAGATAAGCTTCTAACCATCCATATAGTGATTCTTGCAGTGATTTTCTCAACCAAGGGCTTACATTGAGCAATGGTAAGCTTCTTGGTAGACAATGGTACACCAAGATATTTGAAAGGGATCTCTCCTAACTCATATCCCAGTAGACGCATAATAGCTTGTTTGTTAGCTTCATCCACCCCTCCAAAGTATACTTGGCTTTTTGACATGTTAGCCTTTAATCCTAAGCTGCTGAGAATATATTAAATTTGTCCTAGGAAATTGAACAGAAAGCACATCCCCTCGAGCAAATAATAGGAGATCATCCGCAAAGCAAAGGTGTGTAATCTTCAGTTTTCCACATCTAGGATGAAAATTAAAATCAGAATTTTCTGCCAATGTCGCCAAACATCTATTCAAATATTCAATTAAGAGGACAAATATATAAGGTGACATAGGATCCCCTTGTCTTAGTCCACTCTTAGCCTGCATAATGTCTGTCAAGTGTTCGTTGATCAAGAAAGGATAGCTAACTGTGGTAATACAGGTCATGATCCATGATATCATTATACTGGGAAATCCAATTTCCATAAGTATGTGTCTAATGAAGTGCCACTATACCGAATCATATGCTTTTTGTAAATCCACCTTGACCATACATCTAGGGGACAAGTGTTTTCTGGTATAACCCTTGACCATCTCATGGCTTAAGATAATATTATCAGTTATCAACCTTCCTGGGATAAAAGCTAACTGGCTAGGTCCTACCAGTACATCAATCACATTTTTCAATCTCTTAGTAATCACCTTGGATATGATTTTATACAATATAGAACAACATACAATAGGTCTGAAGTCTCTCATTGTTTCAAGGTGAGATTTTTTTAGGATCAAGGTTACCATTGTGAGCATGTGACTTTTTACCTACCATATAGTCCTACAAAAATTCAATAAATTATTTAGTCTTTTGATTTTTATTGACTTTTAGTGCTATTTGTGAATTGATTTTGCATAGCATTAATCATAATTCATCTTTTAAATTTATAAATGATTTAAAGTGGCATAATTAGGTGCATAAACTTAATTATTACTTAAATAATAACGAAAATATAATAAAATAGGTTAAATGTTTAATTTCTTTATTTAATGACTTTCTTATAACAAAATTGTGGAACATGTTATCTAAATGATTAGGAGTATCAAATGAAATATTTTACTCTTAATTAATTGATTAATCAGTGTACAAATTGGACTAAATTAAGTTAGAACTAATTATTACATTTTTTTAGTTTAAACCTAATTGAAATTAATTAATTTATTGTGAAAACAAGCCTAAACGGACCTGGGCTGGAATTGCCTAGGCCCAAGCATCTCTACCCACCAAAAATACCCAGCCCAGTCCCCTTTAACCCGATCCAGACCCCCTACACTACCCAAACGACCCCGTTTTGTTTAATGAACAAATCCCAGCCGTTGATCAAAATAGATCAAACGGCTGGAACTCCCCTAACCCTCACTACAAAACTGTTCCAAACAAACCCCCACCCTCATTCAACTCAAAGTCTAACACCCCATCCTCAAGACCCGTCTCTCTAACCTCGCCTGACCCCGCCGTTTGCCATCCTAGCTCCACCGAACGCCGACCGGAAATCGCCTCCGGCGGTGGAGCACCACCAAACAGCCCCAAATCTTTACCCCACAATAGTATCCTCACCCTTAATCACCCCCCAGCCTTAGTTTTCCCAAACAATCATCCAAATCTTAGTAATCTCAAATCTGAGAAGGGTCAAAACCCTAAAATCTCTTGAAGACAATCCATTGTGACTATGTGACTCAAACTCACATGAGTCGATGACTCTTTACAAGAGTCATCGATTCATGTGAGTGGGAATCACTTTTGAAGGTCGCCGGAGTCCGGCCAAACTCCGACAGGTCGCCGGAATTCATCCAAACCACCCCAATTTCTTAATTGTGTATACGTTTACGTAACACAAATAAAATACTAAAATGAACACTCGTAGAGACACTTTTAGGAACGTATTTCTAAAAATTATCGGAATTACGTACACGCACATGTGATGTGATTTCGGTTTCTTTTTGACAAAACAAAAATACGCGCTTGCGCAACTTTATCTCTTTAAATGGATTCCATGTCAAGAACTATGTACACGTCCGCGTGACATGATTTTTGACACATCCCAATCCCAACGGGTTTACGCATACGTGACCCGTCTCGAAAATAACTCTCTGAATACAAAAGAATAATAAAAGCGGTAAAGATATAAAAATGCACATAGGTACAAAAGCGGTAATTAAACAATTTAGGACAAGTTTAATCATTAAGCAATCGTGCCAGAACCACAGAACTCGGGAGTGCCTAACACCTTCTCCCGGGTTAACAGAATTCCTTACTCGGATTTCTGGTTCGCAGACAATTTAACAAAGTCAAAATTCCTCGATTTTAGGATTTTTAAAATAAATAAATGGTGTCCTGGGACACCGTAAAAAATTCGGGTGGCGACTCTGAATAAAATAAATCCCAAAAAATCGAATAATGGCACTTAAAGTGGAAAAACTCCCTAATCCACCCTTACCGGTGAAAAAGGAGGTGTAACAGCTCTGGCGACTTCGCTGGGGAAGCAAACCCAGAATCTATGGTTCAGGGTTCAAGAATTCGAGCTTTTTATATGATTTTACTTGGCTTTCTTAATTTGTTATATTACTGTGTTTTGTGCGCTCAAATGTGCTAAATGTTATTTATTTACCGCTTTGATATTTATTTGAACTGTATTTAAACTGTCTTCTTACGCATACCTTCTGAGTCTTCTAAAATTGGTGCACACGTTCGCGTGGTCCACCTTTCTGTTAGAGGTCATGCCAAGTAAGAAATATGGGGATGGACTAGCCATTAGGCCGGATAGCCTTTCGCGCTACCGGTACGTCGCTCCCACCCCGACTCGAGTTGTCCGCTCGAGTAGTCAAGGTCTAGAACAAAAACCCAGGTTTAACCCTAGAATGAAAAAACATCATGTCGGATCCTTAGTAGGAACGATTATCTACATCGCGTGCATTTTTTACTTAGGGGACTCAACACAGGGGTTGGGTCCGTCTAGGACAGGTGTACCCGAAACAAAAAGACCATCCTGATGCATCCTACTTGCTATATGTGCATTATTTGTCTCTGTTTGTTGTTGACTGGCTAAAGAAAGAAATAAAAACAATAGAAATACCAAGAGTGAGGAAAGATAGAAATTTACCAGTGTTGAAAAAAACCTGATATTCGAAAAATACCTCGGAACTCTGTCAAAATTTTCCGAAAAAAGAAGGATTTCAAAATAATTGAAAATGAGGAGAAACAAATTTCGAAATAGTTGTAAATGAGCCAAAATGAGAAGAGAATTTCAAAATAAGTCAAAATCATTTTTCTTTATTTATGTCAAAACTGACCAAACTACGTAGGTCTGATTCTCATCGGATATGAGATACGTAGGTAAGCCTCATCGGTGCCGACCCTACTTTTCAAAAAACAAACAAAAATGTTCGTCAGTCAAAATAAAAACGACCAAGCTTCGGTTAAGGTCTTGCACCGTTCTCGCCGAAATAGCCTTAGAACATTTTACGTTGTCAAAGGTCTATTTTCGTTAAAAGAACAAATTTGTGTGTCACTTTTTCCAAAAAGTACCTTGTTTGGCCTCAAAACTTTACTCAAAGTAAGAAGGGCCATTTTCGTAAAAAATGACCACTTTAGTCAATATTGCACAAATAACCACTCTAGGAGAGTTGTCTTTTAAAAATTAAAAAAAAACTATGTCTTTTGTATCAAAATCAGAGGTAATCCTAACCCTGTTTGCTCACAGGTGCAAAATGAACACTATCCAAATTCCGCAGCTAAACATCGTAGAAGGGGCTCCACTACAACTCCAAATGTGGTGGCATGATTTAGATGAAGAGGGCAAAGACTGGGTCGGTGAACAATTGGGATCTCTTGTTGATATTATGAAATTCAAACCCATAAACGACTTGATCAAAGCCTTGGTAACCTTTTCGGACCTGGTCCACAATTTGTTTTGCTTCTCAGATTTTGAGCTCACTCCGACCTTAGAAGAGGTCGTCGGATATATGGGTTTTGGTCGGGACTTAAGGAATCAACAAATCATCTTTCCAAGACCTATGTCGATGCGCCGATTCTTCGGGTCCTTTCCGTTAGCAGGCAAATCAGGAAAGGCCAAGTAGTCAATGGGTGTTGTTCATTCTATTTCCTATATTCCAGATACGGCTTCTCAAACGGATTTGAAATACATGAAAAAGGCTTGACTAACAAACAAGACAAATATAATTGGAGGATCCATCGCCGATTTGCCTTCATCGTAGCATTATGGGTGTCATGGTCTTTCCCAATGCCGAAGGGACCATTGACGTTCGGGTGGCCAAAATCGCCCAGGTTTTGACTGAAAAGAAAGATCATACTCTGGCTCCACTCATTTGTTTGACATTTTTCGGGCTTTGACTGAATGCAAGTGGGGAAAACATTTTTTGAAGGTTGCAATATCATTCTCCAGATGTGGCTAATTGAACATCTTCGTCACCATCCAAATTTCATGAGCTATGGTCCTGATAAAGCCAACTTCATCGAAAGCTACGAAGAGAGAGTAAAGGATTACCCTTCCCCGTAAGGAGTCGAGGCTTGGGTTGATCGTGTAAGGTCTTTACGAGCAAACCAAATAGAATGGATTTTGGGATGGCTGCCTCTCAGGGAATTCTTACTTATGTCCGCTGCCAGGAATCATCTACTGTTAATGGGTCTCAAAAGTACCCAACCATATGCACCCCAAAGGGTTCTGAGACAATTGGGCTGTTATCAAGTGATACCCGAAGAGGAAGATTTGAGCATCCAAGTCATTGAGATATACCCTGAGGCCCCCTTACCTGAGGCCTTAGTTCAACAAAGATGGAATGGGTGTCGATACGTGAAAGAAGATGCTCAGGTGCCCGATCTTGTCATAGGGAAAGTGGATCCGGGATATGCGGCATGGTTTGATAAAAGAAGTTGCATTATTGACGAACCAGAACCCGAGCCAGAAAGGCCTTCAAAAAGACCTCATGTGAGGCCTCATGTCCAAGCTTTTGATAATAAAATTCAAGAAAGGCTAGCTTGGGGCGAAAAGGAAAGGGAATATCAAGCCACTATCCATGATTTGAAAGAGAAATTGAGAAATATGGATTTTGATAATCATTTGCAAACACATGTAGTCGAGGGTGAAAAACGACAATTGACCCGAGAGAATGAGGCACTTCGTTCCCAAGTCAGGAGTCTAAAAGTAGTCGTTGAGACGCCAGTAAGGAGTGAAAGAGATGAAAAAATCATTAACAATCTGAGAATGAAGGTTTATGAATATACCTTCGATTTGAACAAAGCTGAAAAAGACCAATTAGAGGCCCAAATGAAGTTAGCAAAAGGAACGGAAGAGCAGGCTCGTCAATTAAGGCAAAAATATGGCAAAGAAATTGAAATCTTGAAAGAAACACTGTTTGCCATGGGGAACGAAATGGTCCAACAGACCAAAGATTTCATAATCGAAAGGGAGCACTGTCAAAAAAAGATTAGCCAATTGGAGGGAACAGTGCAAGAATTACAAGATCAGAACAATGTGGATGCCCAGGTATTAGAGGCCTGAGCACATCAAATAGGGCGCTTACTTCAATAGAAGGGGATCATATGGAACAGAATCAAAGAAATAGCCGACTACGTGGTGCAGAAATGCCACAAGTGCGAGAGTATGACCACTTCCATGTTCTTTGCCACTATGATGACTTTCGTCCACCAAGTGATGGACGACTTGGATCGACTTTAGGGGGATATTGCACGAAGACCTGCACAGAGACCCGCCAATGCACAACAGGCACCGAGAAGACAACCAGAGGCTTTCCTTTATTATTGATGTTTAGTTTTTTGAGTCTATACTTTTATTGCTTTCAAAAAGTGTTAGGTTGTTTTTTTTATGTCTAGAGTATGTACCTTTCCTTCATGTTTGTTAATGTTTTCCAAAAATCACATGTAATGAAAAGAACTATCTTTAATAGTGAAATTAAAATTGCTCTGGGTTTATATTTATCTATCCCGTGAACTACGTAATGATCTGATTCATGCGGCATCATGATACATAGTCAATCCACATAGTATTCTATCATAGCCCTCAAAGAAAAGAATAAAAGAACAAATAAAAAGAAAGAAAAGAGAGAGAATATTAAATCCCGGATGAAACACACAGCTATTGCAAACATTTTAGAAAAACGTTTAACTACTTAGGTGTATTGCATCCCAATGTGTGATTCCCTATGTGTTAATATCACCCACTAACCCGTTTGTTGTCTACTCTGAAATGTTACTGCTTCTAACGTGGTTGGTTTGTGGTGGTATTCTAGAGACACATCCTTATTTTACCAGATCTAAAGGAAGTATCGCAATGACATCAGAAAGCCATTTGTCTATTATTGACCCAGAGGATGGCCTCCCTTCGGTTGTCCCTCAAGTGGAATCGGCAGTCGCCGAAGAAAATAGAAGACTGAGATGCCGCATGCTAGAAATGTGGGATGCTTGGTGCAATGGCAGAGAGCCGCCAAATTCTATCCCCAGTTTCCCTGAGTTGATCCCCAAAATCGGAGGAACCACCAATGTGCCAATTTCAGTGCCAATTTCAGTGCCAAACTCATCCGGGTTCCCAACCATGACATCAAATTACATCGGGATGCCTTCTAAGGTCCGCCCTCAGGCACCATCTTCTGGATTACACTCTGTGATATTCACCGCACCGCCAGCTGCCAGTATGGCGCAGCCAACACTAGTGCGACAAAGTTTTGAGCTAGCGAATTTCACTTTCCAAGCTCCTCAGTTCAAGTTGGATACTGCCCGGGTCACTCCTAATTCTTATCTGCAGTACCCACAATTTGAGTCTCCTGTGGAGCCAGAAAAAATCATGAAAAGTATTGAACAAGATGAGATGACTCGAAAGATGAAGAGTATCGAGCAAATTTTGAAAAATATCCAGGGCCTAATCGGCCAAAAAGCGTGTCCTGTGCTTATTTATGCATGTTTCCTTACGTGCATCTGCTCGTGGGCTTCAAAACACCAAAGTTCAAAAAATACGACGGGCATGGATACCCAATCTCTCACTTAAAGAAATATTGCAACCGACTTAGAGGAGCAGGAGGAAAAGAAGATCTACTGATGGCTTACTTCGGAGAAAGCCTTACGGGTATCGCCTCAGAGTGGTATATTGATCAAGATATCTCCCGTTGGCATATATGGGATGACTTAGCTCGAAACTTTGTAAAGCAATTTCAGTACAATGTGGATATAGCCCCAGACAGAAATTCTCTATCTAATCTCAAAAAGAAGGTTTCTGAAAGTTTTCGGGAGTATGCAATTAAATGATGGGAACAGTCATCCCGAGTAAAACCTCACATGGATGAAGCTGAAATGGTTGGCATCTTCTTGCAGACCCAAGAAATCGATTATTTCCAAAACATGATGTCCTCCATGGGAAAGTCGTTCGCGGAGGCCATTACATTGGCGAGATGGTAGAAAATGGCTTGAAGATGGGCCATATCTTAAGTCAGTCTTCCCTGAGAGCCACCTCCCAAGCCATTCAAAGCGGCTCAGGAGGCTTAGCAAGCCGAAAGAAGAAAGAGGAGGGAGCCATGATGGCTTCAGGCCCTAAAAATTCTCGACGACCTCAGGAATATCCAGGCCCATTTCCCAGAGCTTCACAACACTATTATCCTCATCAGGAAGCAGCCTATGCTATGTCATCCCCTCCCCTACGCAGTAATGAACGCTCAGTCGCAACCCCGGACACAACAGTACAATCAAAACAGAGCTCCACCGCCCAGAAATAACCATCCTCTCCAAGCTCCATATAATCCACGCCCTCTTCAAAACAATTATCAATACAATACCCACCCCCGTGAACTACCAAGGAGAACTAACTTCACTCCTATCAGTGAGTCATACTCAATCCTCTTTCCAAAGTTGGTTCAGATGGGACTTCTGCAACCTGTGCCTCCGAACAGGCAAAATCCACAATCGCCATCATACAGACGGGGTACCAATTGCGCCTAATCATTCCGGAGTGGAGGGGCATGATACTGAAGACTGCTGGACTCTCAAGAGAGTAGTATAAAGTTTGATTGAACAGAAAAAAAGTGGTGCTGAGGGACGAAGAGGTCCCCAATGTAACAAACAATCTGTTGTCGGCCCACAATAACGGGCCCGTCATTGGAATGATTTGTGAAGACAAAGAATTTGACTCGGCGCTGAAAGCCATCATTGCCATTGTGGACACAGAAAAGAAGTCTAAAACGGTGGCAAAACTGGGCAATGAAGAGAAGAAAACAAAGCCTCCCGGCCAGGATAAAGAAAAGGCCAAGGAAGAAAAGAAAGAGTTGGCACCAGCTAAAGAAGTTGTCCTTTATGTTCCAAGAGCTCCTCGGAACAGACAACTTGCCTTGAGCCCTCCTAGAGGATTAGAACTAAAATTCAAGCCGCAAAGAATGTATGTGCCAAAAGGGACGTATGTTGTGAAAACTACGGCCGTCTTACCAAAGCTGAATGAACCTCTGATCATTAGCCGTCGGCCACAAATCCCAATCAAAAATACAACTATTGTCCCATGGAATTATGATCAAACACTGGTAACATATAGAGGAAAAGAGGTCAGAGGGGAAGTCAGCAAAGCAAAACACACTGGGAGGTATCATAACCCAGAGGAGTTGAACAAAGTTAAGCATAAACGTTTTCCTCTCAAAAAACCTATCACTGATGAGGAAGCCGAGGAGTTCTTCAAGAAAATAATGTTTGAATATGCTACAATCGAAGAACTCAGGAAAACCCCTGATCAAGTTTCGCTTTTGCCTCTGTTGATGGGCTCGAACGAGCATCAAAAAGTGCTCCTGAAGATGTTGAATGAAGCGTATGTACCAGCTGAGACCTCAGTCGAGCAGTTAGAGTGAATGGCTGAGCGCTTCTTCGAAGTGAACAAAATTTCTTTCAACCGAAATGACCTACCTCCCGAGGGAGCTGCTCACAACAAAGCCTTGCACTTGACATCCAAAAGTGAAGGATACTACGTGAAGAGGGTCATGCTCGATGGAGGATCCGGGGTAGATATTTCCCCCTGTCAACATTACAAGGAATAGGAATCGACATTGAGAGAATCAGGCCAAATAATGTTTGTATCCGCACCTTTGACGGTATCAAAAGGGACACCATTGGGAAAATTGACATAATCATGACGATTGGCCCTGTGGATTTCACGGTAACCTTCCAAATCCTGGACATGGACACTTCTTACAACTTCCTGCTAGGAAGACCTTGGATTCACGCTGCTGGGGAAGTTCCATCTACTCTCCACCAGATGGTCAAATTTGAACACGAGAATCAGGAGATAGTGGTCAATGGAGAGGACGAACAATCCATATATAGGGACCCCTTCGTCCCCTGCCTCGAGGCCAGAGAAGGAAGAGAACACATCGTGTACCAAGCCTTTGAGATTGTGCTTGATGATCATCACGAGGAAGGTGCTCCGTGCCCACATCCTTGTTTATCTAATGCATCAATCATGGTCTCTACCGACATGATCAGACATGGGTCCATATCCGGAAAGGGGCTCGGGGTATCCCTGCAAGGCATTACTGAACCAATCTCTCTGCCTGCCACCGAAACATTCTTTGGCATAGGTTTTCGGGACACGGATGACAATGTGAAATGGGACAACGCACGTAAAAACAATGGATGGGATTTGCCTCAGCCAGTCCCACACATTACTAAGTCCTTCATCAAACCGCAGTACATAGAAGAAGAAGAAGAATAAGAGGCCTTCACGGTCGAAGAAATTAAAGAGATTTGCGGGGCCATGAGAAAAATGTTATATGATACTCACATGGTTCAGCCGGGAGAGGGCTCAAGCACCGCTGAGGTGCAATACATGGGGCCAAATGCCAAAGTGCAGAACTGGAAAGCTACTCCCTTCACAATCAGACGGGAATCTTGGTAGTTCATGTTTTGTTGTCCTTTCTACACTTTGAGTTATTTCAGGGTGTAACTCGAGTGTTTTCAATTTTATTGTCTTTAAATTCCAATGTAAGACCCCTGTTATCTTCAAATTCAATGAAATGAAATGAAATTTCGTCTTCTACTTTCTTTCTGATTTTGTTATTTTTCTTATTGTTCAGTCCTAATAATGCGGCCTTAAATAACATGACATATTTGCGGACTTCATGCCCTGATTTTAATACGCTGTCTAATCTCGAAATATTGAATCAAGAACCAGAATATGATGAAGAAGAGGCTTTTAGGGAAATAAACAGAGAATTGAAACAATTTGAGAATAAGCCTAAGCCAAATTTAAACGAAACTGAGCCATTTAATTTGGGCAATCCAGAAAGGTTCCGGGAAACCATGATAAGTATTCACATGAACGAGAAAACTAGGGACGCATTGATTCAACTCCTGTTCGAATTCAAAGATGTGTTCGCTTGGTCCTATGATGATATGCCCGGACTAAGTGTTGATTTAATGGTACACAAGCTGCCAACGCATCCCGATTGCGCACCCGTCCAACAAAAGCAAAGAAATTCAAAACATATATCAGTGACAAAATTAAAGAAGAAGTCACCAAACAATTAAAAGCCGGTGTAATCCGAGTACTCAGATACATCACATGGCTAGCCAACGTAGTCCCAGTACCAAAAAAGGATGGGAAGCTTCGAGTATATGTTGATTACAGGGATTTAAACAAAGCAAGTCCCAAAGACAACTTCCCGCTACCAAACATCCATATCCTGGTCGATAATTGTGACAAACATGAGGTACAGTCGTTTGTGGATTGTTATGACGGGTATCATCAAGTCCTAATGGATGAGGAAGATGTAGAAAAGATATCCTTCACTACACCATGGGGGACATATTGTTACAGGGTCATGCCATTCGGATTGAAAAACGCCGGGGAAACCTATATGAGATCCATGACTGCCACTTTCCATGACATGATGCACCAAGAAATTGAGGTATACGTTGATGATGTCATTATTAAATCCAAAACACAAGAGGACCATGTTCGAGACTTGAGAAAATTCTTTGAGAGGCTACGCAAATATGACTTGAAATTGAACCCTGCTAAATGTGCATTTGGTGTTCCTTCCGGGAAACTCTTGGGGTTATAGTCAGCCGCAGGGGCATTGAGTTAGATCCGATGAAGATAAAATCCATCCGAGATTTGCCACCTCCAAAGACTAAGAAAGAGGTCATGAGCTTTTTAGGAAGGTTAAACTACATCAGCCAGTTTATTGCACAACTTACGACTACATGTGAGCCGATATTCAAGCTCTTAAAGAAAGATGTGGCAATCAAATAGACAGATGAATGCCTGGAAGACTTTGACAAAATCAAGGAATATTTGTCAAATCCGCCAGTGTTTTGCCTGAACCAGGAAGACCTTTGTTCCTATACCTAAGGGTCTTGGAAAATTCTTTTGGATGTGTCCTCGGGAAACATGATGTTACCAGGAAGAAAGAGCAAGGAATCTATTATCTGAGCAAGAAATTCATTAGTTATGAAGCTGAATACACTCTGCTGGAGAGAACTTGTTGTGCCCTAACTTGGATTGCTCAAAAGCTCAAACATTACTTGCTGGCTTATACCACATATCTCATAACCAGGTTGGATCCTTTAAAATACATATTTCAAAAACCAATGCCCACAGGAAGGCTAGCAAAATGGCAAATGCTTCTCATGGAGTTCGACATTGTCTATGTCACCCGCACAGTCATGAAAGCTCAAGCTTTGGCCGATCATTTGGCTGAGAACCCGGTTGATGATGAATACCAACCTTTAAGCACTTATTTCCCAGAGGAGGAGATCAACTCAGTCGAAGTAATCTCAGAAGACACTAGCACCTGGAAAATATTCTTCGAAGGAGCAGTTAACACAAAAGGTGTTGGAATTGGGGCAATCTTAATTTCGCCCACGGGACAACACTATCCAGCCACGGCCCGTCTCCGTTTCTTCTGTACAAACAATTACTGCCGAATATGAAGCTTGTATAATGGGCATAAACATGGCCATTGACATGAATGTGGAAGAGTTATTGATCATGGGAGATTATGATTTGATCATCAAGCAAGCTCAGCGAGAATGGGAAACTCGAGATGTTAAGCTCTTTCCATACAGACAACATGTGGAAGATCTTAGCAAATGATTCAAAGTCGTCGAGTTCAGATATATTCCTAGATGCCACAATGAGTTAGTCGATGCACTGTCTACCCTAGCTGCAATGCTACCATATCGGGGCAATGTTCACATTGACCCATTGGAAATTCAAATCAAAGAAAGACATGGTTATTGTAACAAGGTCGAAATAGAGCCCGATGTCCGACTATGGTATCATGATATCAAAAGATTCTTGGAAACAAAAGAATACCTGGAGGAGGCCAATGGGGATCAAAAGAGAATCATCAGAAGACTCGCCAGCAGTTTCTTCTTAAGCGAAGAAGTGTTGTACAAAAGGACTCCAGATCTGAATTTGTTAAGGTGCGTGGATGACAAAGAAGCTGAAAAGATTATGAACAAAGTGCATTCAGGAGTATGCGGTCCCCACATGAACGGGTACATCCTCGCAAAGAAACTTCTGCGAGCAGGATATTACTGGATGACCATGGAAAAGGATTATTTCAGTTTTGTCCGGAAGTGCCATCAGTGTCAAATATATGGTGACCTGATTCATGAACCACCCTCAGAATTACATCCCATATCATCACCTTGGCCCTTCGTTGCCTGCGGAATGGATGTCATTGGGTCGATCGAGCCAAAAGCCTCAAACGGGCACAGATTTATTTTGGTTTCCATCGACTATTTCACAAAATGGGTCGAAGCGGTCACTTTCAAAGCCGTCACCAAGAAAGCAGTGGTGGACTTCGTGCATTCAAATATTATCTGTCATTTCGGTATTCCAAAAACTATCATTACCGATAACGCTGCAAATCTGAACAGCCACTTGATGAGGGAGGTATGTGAACAGCTTCAAATCACACACCGTAATTCCACCCCTTATCGGCACAAAGCCAATGGTGCCTTTGAAGCAGCCAATAAGAACATCAAGAAAATCCTCAGAAAAATGATCCAAAGTTCTAGACAGTGGCACGAGAAGTTGCCTTTTGCATTATTGGGATATCGCATGACCGTGCGCACATCAGTAGGGGCTACGCCTTCTCTTTTGGTTTATGGAACTGAAGTCGTGATCCCTGCGGAAGTCAAAATTCCTTCCCTTAGGATCATTGTCGAAGCGGAAATTGAGAATGATGAATGGGTCAAACCCGCTTGGAACAGTTAACTCTGATTGATGAGAAAAGAATGGCCGTAGTTTGCCACGGGCAGTTGTACCAACAAAGAATGGCTCGCGCTTATAACAAGAAAGTACGGCCTAGGAACTTCAAAGTGGGGAAACTCGTCCTAAGACGTATCCTCCCACACCATGAAGAAGCGAAAGGAAAATTCGCCCCGAATTGGAAAAGTCCATACATCATAAGGAAATTGCTACCAAAAGGAGCATTGTACTTGGGGGACATCGAAGGAAATGACCCCGAAACCGCTGTCAATGCAGATGCAGTCAAAAGGTATTATATTTGACCTTTTCGTGTTGTTGATACTCAAGATCGAAATGACAAAGGCTTTCATTCACGCTACCCCAAACACTACCAGTTTTTGTAAACCCTTTGAGCCGTTTACTCTTCCTTGATTACCCTCTTTGGAACTTGAAGTGTTGATTAAAAGAAAAAAAAGAGAAGAAAAATTATGATGGAAAACAAAAGAAAAATCAAAACAAGAATAAAAACAAAAACAAAAGTTTCCTGAACTACGTTTGACTTGATTCCGAAAGGATACGTAGGCAGCCTCTCCCTGGGGTTCAGTCACACCAAAATAAAAATCCACATTCCCCAAGAGTTTAAGTTGGGGCAAGTGTTAAAATTCGGCAATAATTTCCCTGAAAAGTTCCAAAGTTGTAATTCGATACAAATTCCTTTTACCTCAAATCCTGTTCAAGTCCTTCCGATCGATCAGCGAAGAAAAACCAAAATGGGAGATACATCTATTTGGATCTGATACAAGCAAAATTAAAATGAGAGATTCTTATCGGTGAAAACCCACACAGGCACCATAAGGCGATGATAGAAAAAGAAATTAAAATGAGAGAGTCTCATCGGTGAAAACCCACATGGGCACCATAAAGCGACGGTGAGTAGAGAAACTAAAAATGAGAGAGTCTTGTTAGTGAAAACTCGCAAAGAGCACTACAGGGCGATGGCGAGAAGAGAAATGAAAGAGGTTAGTCGGTGAAAACCCGAAAAGGGCACTACTAATCGAAAAGAGGATGATTAGTCACTGATATCGACATGGTCTGGGGCAAGGTTTCTTAACCTCGAAGTAAAAGTCGTAACGAATTTCTGAGAGTCAAACAGTTTATATAGATCAGGAATCCAGTCCAAGACGCATGTCATATTCATTGAACGCGGCGTACACTCCAGATAAGTCCTTCTCCTCTTTTCCCCGAAAGGGATATTTCTTGTCAAACTACATTGTCTCTTTTTCTTTGTTATTTTTCTTTCAATCCCTTTCAGTCTGACTCTGTTTCTAAAGCAAGGTAAATAAAGGATGGCAAAACTGATTTACAGGATTCCCGTTTGACGCGAGCCAGCATGCAAAGGGCACCGAGCCTCATCAGGGGCATCGAGTCGATCCCGACTGGCTGCAACGACCGATGCTTTAAACGCAAAACTTTTGAAAGGATAAAAATCAAATGGAAGTGCCTATAAAGGCGAAGGAAGTTGAAAGGTTGATTCCCACGTGGCTAGCCATCTCGGCAAAATTTCAAAAAAAAAAAAAACCGAAGCACACCAAATGCTCTAAAGTTAAAGCTGGAAGAAAAGTCAAAAATGAAAGGCCAATAAAGCCGAAACAAAGTTGGAAAGGTCAAGTCCCACGCAACTAACCATTGCGGCAGAATTTGAGGGTCCAAAACTCCCCCTGATGTTCTAAAATCCAAAAGAAAAACAAGTCAAAAGTGAAAGGCCTACATAGGCAAAACAAAGTGAGGATATTGGATCCCACGTGACCAATCGCCATCCATAAAGGAAAGATCCTAGGGATCCAAGATAAAACCCAATCCCTAGCAAGCAAGCAAGCAGTTGAAACATTCATCAAAAGGGCCAAGATCAAGCAAGTTAAAATAATCAAGGCCGCAAAACCAACAACCGTTTCAAACTGACAATTGTTCTTTGTTTGAAGGAAACGGGTGTAATTCAAAAGAAACCTTGCAAAATGCAAGAATAACCAAAAGAAAAGGCGCAAGAGCTAGAAGCAGCTCTGCAGCAACAACTTCAAAAAGGGAAGTTTACTCCAAAATTCTTTCTCGCATTCACTCAAAATAAAATAAAAGAAGAAAATGATACAAACCTAAAGTGGTATAGGGTCTCCAATCCCTAGCTACACCTCTTCCAACCTAGGATATCCCAGTCCATAGTTGATGCCAATATAGGGTCTCCATTCCCTAGTTGATGCCAGCATAACCTGATGCCGACATAACTCGATGCCGACATAAGATATTCCACTCCTTAGTTGATGCCAACATAGGTTCTCCATTCCCTAGTTGATGTCAACATAACCTGATGCCGACATAACTCAATGCCAACATAGGATATTCCACTCCTTAGTTGATGCCAACATAGGGTCTCCATTCCCTAGTTGATGCCAGCATAACCTGATGCCGACCTAACTCGCTGCCGACATAAGATATTCCACTCCTTAGTTGATGCCAACATAGGGTCTCCATTCCCTAGTTGATGCCAGCATAACCTGATGCTGACATAACTCGATGCCAACCTAGGATATCCTAGTCCTCAGTATATTCCAACATAGGGTCCCACTCCCTAGCAGACAGCGGCATAACCTGGTGATCTTTCCGACAACAGCATAACCTGTTGAACATTTCCTGACACTGGCATAACCCAGTGATCTCTTTTTTCCGGCAACGGCATAACATGTTGACTTTTCTAGACACTGACATAACTTGGTGATCTCTCCTAACAACAGCATAACTTGTTGAACATTTTCCAGACACCGGCATAACCTGGTGATCTTTCCAAATAACAGCATAACATGTTGATCATTCTCTGACACTGGCATAACCTAGTAATCTTTTTTTTTCGGCAACGGCATAACCTGTTAACCTTTCCAGACGCCGACATAACCTGGTGATCTTTTTTCTGACAACAGCATAACCTGTTGATCATTCTCTGACATTGGCATAACCTAGTAATATTTTTTTCCCGGCAACGGCATAACCTGTTGACCTTTCGAGACATCGGCATAACCTGGCGATCTTTGTTGACGACAGCATAACCTGTTGAACATTTCCTGACACTGGCACAACCCAGTGATCTCTTTTTTCCGGCAACGGCATAACCTGTTGACCTTTCTAGACACCGGCATAACCTAGTGATCTTTCCTGACAACAGCATAACTTGTTGAACATTTTCCAAACACCGGCATAACCTGGTAATCTTTCCTAACAACAGCATAACCTGTTGATCATTTTCTGACATTCGCATAACCCAGTGATCTCTTTTCCGGCAACCGCATAACCTGTTGACCTTTCTAGACACCGGCATAACCTAGTGATCTTTCCTGACAACAGCATAACTTGTTGAACATTTTCCAAACACCGGCATAACCTGGTAATCTTTCCTAACAACAGCATAACCTGTTGATCATTTTCTGACATTCGCATAACCCAGTGATCTCTTTTCCGGCAACCGCATAACCTGTTGACCTTCCCAGACACCAGCATAACCTGGTGATTTACTTCTTGACAATGGAATAACCCATTGATCCTCCTTAGACACCAGCATAACCTGGTGATTTTTTCTTAACGACAGTGTAACCTGTTCACCGCTTTCAATAATAAAGTAGTGTAGATTTCCTTACAATAACTCACGAAAGTTTCCTAGTGGAAACTGGGGAAGAAAATTTCATTCGTTTGCTTTTTGATTTTCGCAGATTGCATTTTAGTACATTGGACTCGAGACGACCAAAAGAAGAAGTCTCGGTCCAAAATAATAAAAACAAAAAGAGAAAAGAGAAGGTCAAATCCAAAGTGCAGAAACGAGGAAGACATGGACTACTCAGGACGAGATTGAAGTCATCCGTTCAGTGTACCCTTCCTTGATCCGGGGAATGATAAGACGAAACCAACACCTGCGGCTAACAAGCATCAAGATCCAGGTCAGAGTTAGCAAAGGCCAAGACTCAAGACCAAGTCTTAGATAGGAATCTTGTAACTAGCAGCTGATAGGTCTAGTTAGTCTTTCGTTTGTTACTTTGGTGTAATAAGGAGATCAGCAGCAGTAACAGTAGCAACCGCATTGAAACCACAGTTACCCGGTAGTCCCAGCTACCAAAACTCCCAGAACTACACTGACCTGATTCCTTATAGCCAAGGATATGTAGGAAACCTTTGAAGCAGGGTTCGGTCAAACTTTTCTAAAACGCTTCACAATGGAGTATACGAATGGGTAGAGTCGTTCATGAATGCTCACTTTGCCTTTTCCCGAAAACTCTTCACGTTTTTTAGAAAAGAAGGGTAGCTGTGAGCACGTGATTTTTTACCTACCATATAGTCCTACAAAAATTTAATAAATTATTTAGTCTTATAATTTTTATTGAATTTCAGTGCTATTTGTGAATTGATTTTGCATAGCATTAATCATAATTCGTCTTTTAAATTTATAAATGATTCAAAGTGGCATAATTAGGTGCATAACCTTAATTATTATTTAAATAATAACAAAAATGTAATAAAATGGGTTAAATGTTTAATTTCTTGATTTAATTACTTTCTTTTAACAAAATTGTGGAACTTGTTCTCTAAATGATTAGGAGTATCAAATAAAATATTTTACTCTTAATTAACTAATTAATCAGTGTACAAATTAGACAAATTTAAGTTAGAATTAATTATTACTTGTTTTTTAGTTTAAACCTAATTGAAATTAATTAATTGATTGTGAAAACAAGCCTAAACGGACCTAGGCTGGAACTGCCCAAGTCCAAGCATCTCTACCCACCAAAAATACCCAGCCCAGTCCCCTTTAACCTGGTCCAGACCCCTTACACTACCCAAACGACCCCGTTTTGTTTAAAGAACAAATCCCAGTTGTTGATCAAAATAGATCAAACGGCTAGGAACTCCCCTAACCCTCACTATAAAACTGTTCCAAACAACCCCCCCCCCACCCACCCCACCCCCATTCAACTCAAAGTCTAACACCACATCCTCAAGACCCGTCTCTCTAACCTCACCTGACCCCGTCGTCTGCCACCCTAGCTCCGCCGACCGGAAATCACCTCTGGCGGCGGAGCACCACCAAACAGCCTCAAATATTTACCCCACAACCGTCTCCTCACCTCCAATCACCCCCCAGCCTTAGTTTTCCCAAAAAATCATCCAAATCTTAGTAATCTCCAATCTGAGCAGGGTCAAAACCCTAAAATCTCTTGAAGACGATCCATTGTGACTCTGTGACTCAAACTCACATGAGTCGATGACTATTTACAAAAGTCGTCGATTCATGTGAGTGGGAATCACTTTTGAAGGTCGCCGGAGTCCGTCCAAACTCCGGCAGGTCGCCAGAGTTCGTCCAAACCACTCTACTGGTAACCCCCCCCCCCCCCCCCCCCCCCCCCCCCCCATTCTCTGTGTTTATTATTCTTTTCTTTTTCCTTTATTTTTCTTTCTTTTCGTGAAGCAGAATCATATGTGTGTTGTTAGGATTACTGTTTTAGCCAATTGTTTGTGTCAATCCACCTTTGTTTCCATCAATTTCGTTGTTATTTCGTCTTAGTTGATTTCGATCTTAAGGCTCGAGGTGACAGCATGCTTTTAGGTGTTCAACATGATCGTTAATTTGAATCCCTTATGATTATGTCCATATTCTCCTCCCTTTCCCTCTGTGTGTTTTCCTTGATTATTGTTAGTCGTCTAGGATACTGATAATCATGTGATTAGGATTTCGAGAGTTTTCTTTGCTTAGTCATATGTTGTTTTGTAATTTAAAATTTCTAATTAGACATTCCTGGTCTTGATTTTCTTATTGATTGACTGTCGATTATTTAGTTACTAATATGGCTCGTTATTTGATTGATTATATGTCTGATTGTGTGATTAGTTAAGATTAATTGCCAATTAGATAGAATCTCCTAATCATCCCTACTTAGGTAAAAGGTAATTCCAGGTTCACAACCCTATTAATGATAGGAACACCTTCGGATTGAGAAATACCATAACCTGGATTTCTGTTTGTGTAGATAATAAACTAAGGTTACATTAAGCCTTAATTAATGAACCCCAAGGTTCTCTACTTAGCTACTGACTTTCAGAATAGGTCCCTTAATCAACTAGGTCTTAATCAATTAATGGAGTTGATTTATCTTACCTAAGCTCTTAAACAAGTTAGTAATTGATCACCCTTAGCTATGTAAGTCCTAATACTAGTTAAGAAGAACCGATTAGGTGTGAATAACCAAAGTTTCTAACTAGGATTAATTAACTAGAGTTAATAATAACCCAAGCAAACATAACCCTAGTTACCTAAGAGTAATTATATGGATATTAAAGGGTAGTATAGGAATTTTAGTTGAAGAAATCTTGGGTGTAACAACCCAAGAACCTTCTAGACTTATAAAATCAGATTTTTAAGGGGTATTAGGGTCATTATAAGGGCTGGAATCTTCTGGAATAAGGGCAGTTGTCCCAAAGGATAAGGGTGACAGCTGCCTTTGTACTATTTCAGCCCATTTGGATAGGGAATATGCCAAGCATATCCTATCCCCAAATCCATTATATATACACCAACTTTTTACTATTAGAGGACCTTCTTTGGACATCTCTGAGCTGCTGAAAACATCTGAAAACACCAAAAAACTTAGAGTAGTTTCTATTCATAAACAAATTTCCAAAAAATATTAGTAGAAAAATCTGATTTCTTTTTTTTAAAAAGGTTCATCAAATATTTGGTTGGTTTCTCAGCCTTTATTCTTATTTGGATTCTGATTTTGGAAACTTCTGGAATTTTTTTCGTGGTAGTTGTGTTTGGTTTTGAGGTTTGCTGGTTGTTTGCTGCCTGGTTTTTCCCTTTTCTTGCTGAGTTTTCTCTTCAAAAAAGGTATGTAACACTTTACATTAAATAAAAATTTCATGTCTGAAACAGTGGCTCTTTTTTAATCTTTTTGTTTTGCTTAAGTTCTCTTTCATATAAATTTGTGTGCAAATCTGATCCTGAGATATATATATGAGTGTTCTTCTGTTTGGTATTGAAGATTTGGGGTATTTTATTAACAAGCTAAGAATATTTTGGTTAGTTCTGAATCTGTCTCATTTTAACTGTCATTCTCTTTGTGTGATTCTGTGATTAAGCATGCATCCATGTAATTAGAGTCGCAGTAGACTTACTTAAAAGCATCACTAAAGGGAAAATGAATCTAACCTCCAATAGTCAAATTCACCCCGTAAAAGTGCTTAAATATTGGTCTTGGGTAGCTCAGGCCACGTACATTTAGATTCAAACTCCATGGTTGAAGCAACACTAAAGGAATCGAATCTGACCCCTATATTGGTCAGATTCATCCCTTAAAGTGTACATAAATTCATGTTATTCAGTTTTAAAAACCAGTGATGAAAATGCAGGTTTTTCCAAGTAGTGAAGNATATATATATATATTTATTTTTTTTTATTTTTTTATTTATTTTTTTTTGTAAAAGGGACTGGACATTATGGATGTATATTCAGCTCTGTAGTTTCCTTTCGTTTTTGGTAAAGTTTTTAAATGAATAAGTATGGATCTTACTACCCCAAAGCATTTCGTGTGAAAAATCAGTTCCTTGCAAACCTTTGCTGAAATTCTGGAAACAAACACTTCATGGTTTAATAATTTTTCCAAAAAACAAACAGGAATTTGTGATTTAAAACGTTTATTTTCACATCCATTAACTAGATGTATGAACGCTCAGAACTAGGACTAAGTGCGTATGAATCATGACTTAAAAGGCATGTGTATAGACTATGTGAAATTGATGAAATTGATTTCTGAGTAGCCACATTGATTTAAAATAATTTCAGAAAATATATTTTTACTTGTGACGAAATATACTCTCAATGAAAGAACCCCTGCTCTGTTCTTCATCTTCTTGTTTCTTCAATGGTTTCGAAGTTACCTTTATAATCTATGATGATGAACTAGGATAATTGAATATGTCCATTTGTTTTGTTTCGTGAATTAGTAATCTGATACGTTTCTTATTGGACCTTTCATTGGTTAACATTGTTTTCAATAGAATCATGCACCTTATTTTTCTCATAAATAACCAATTAGTATAGCCTAAAGTGGTCAAAATCGGGATAAACTAGGCCATAGCCCAATCTCATGACTTGATTTAGGATTTCAACTCTAGACATAGTAAATCTCAAAAAGCCTTTTTAGATGGTGATTACCTTAAACTTGAAAAAATAAATTAATCATCAAAGTATACGTTTTACGTAACTTTGAATGAGACTAACTAAAAAATACTTTTTCTTAATTGTGTATACATTTACGTAACACAAATAAAAGACTAAAATAAACACTCGTAGAGACACTTTTAGGAACGAATTTCTAAAAATTATCGGAATTACGTACACGCACGCGTGATGTGATTTCGGTTTCTTTTTGACAAAACAAAAATACGTGTTTGCGCAACTTTATCTCTTTAAATGGATTCCGTGTTGAGAACTATGTACACGTCCGCGTGACATAATTTTTGACACATCCCAATCCCAACGGGTTTACGCATACGTGACCCGTCTCGNCACCCTTAGCTATGTAAGTCCTAATACTAGTTAAGAAGAACCGATTAGGTGTGAATAACCAAAGTTTCTAACTAGGATTAATTAACTAGAGTTAATAATAACCCAAGCAAACATAACCCTAGTTACCTAAGAGTAATTATATGGATATTAAAGGGTAGTATAGGAATTTTAGTTGAAGAAATCTTGGGTGTAACAACCCAAGAACCTTCTAGACTTATAAAATCAGATTTTTAAGGGGTATTAGGGTCATTATAAGGGCTGGAATCTTCTGGAATAAGGGCAGTTGTCCCAAAGGATAAGGGTGACAGCTGCCTTTGTACTATTTCAGCCCATTTGGATAGGGAATATGCCAAGCATATCCTATCCCCAAATCCATTATATATACACCAACTTTTTACTATTAGAGGACCTTCTTTGGACATCTCTGAGCTGCTGAAAACATCTGAAAACACCAAAAAACTTAGAGTAGTTTCTATTCATAAACAAATTTCCAAAAAATATTAGTAGAAAAATCTGATTTCTTTTTTTTAAAAAGGTTCATCAAATATTTGGTTGGTTTCTCAGCCTTTATTCTTATTTGGATTCTGATTTTGGAAACTTCTGGAATTTTTTTCGTGGTAGTTGTGTTTGGTTTTGAGGTTTGCTGGTTGTTTGCTGCCTGGTTTTTCCCTTTTCTTGCTGAGTTTTCTCTTCAAAAAAGGTATGTAACACTTTACATTAAATAAAAATTTCATGTCTGAAACAGTGGCTCTTTTTTAATCTTTTTGTTTTGCTTAAGTTCTCTTTCATATAAATTTGTGTGCAAATCTGATCCTGAGATATATATATGAGTGTTCTTCTGTTTGGTATTGAAGATTTGGGGTATTTTATTAACAAGCTAAGAATATTTTGGTTAGTTCTGAATCTGTCTCATTTTAACTGTCATTCTCTTTGTGTGATTCTGTGATTAAGCATGCATCCATGTAATTAGAGTCGCAGTAGACTTACTTAAAAGCATCACTAAAGGGAAAATGAATCTAACCTCCAATAGTCAAATTCACCCCGTAAAAGTGCTTAAATATTGGTCTTGGGTAGCTCAGGCCACGTACATTTAGATTCAAACTCCATGGTTGAAGCAACACTAAAGGAATCGAATCTGACCCCTATATTGGTCAGATTCATCCCTTAAAGTGTACATAAATTCATGTTATTCAGTTTTAAAAACCAGTGATGAAAATGCAGGTTTTTCCAAGTAGTGAAGTGTTGAGGCTTGCACAGGAGCAGCAGCTTTTGGTTTTCTTTTTACCCTATTTTCGTTTTTTTTTTAGGNACACGCACGCGTGATGTGATTTCGGTTTCTTTTTGACAAAACAAAAATACGTGTTTGCGCAACTTTATCTCTTTAAATGGATTCCGTGTTGAGAACTATGTACACGTCCGCGTGACATAATTTTTGACACATCCCAATCCCAACGGGTTTACGCATACGTGACCCGTCTCGAAAATAACTCTTTGAATACAAAAGAATAATAAAAGCGGTAAAGATATAAAAATGCACATAGGTACAAAAGCAGTAATTAAAAAATTTAGGACAAGTTTAATCATTAAGCAACCGTGCTAGAACCACGGAACTCGGGGATGCCTAACACCTTCTCTCGGGTTAACAGAATTCCTTACCCGGATTTCTGGTTCGCAGACAATTTAACAGAGTCAAAATTGCTCGGTTTTGGGATTTCTAAAATAAATAAACGGTGTCCCGGGACACCATAAAAAATCCGGGTGGAGACTCTGAATAAAATAAATCTCAAAAAAATAAATAATGTCACTTAAAGTGGAAAAACTCCCTAATCCACCCTTACCGGTGAAAAAGGAGGTGTAACAACCATTGTATTGTTTATCGCTCTCAGCATCCTATTCCCCTGAAAGTATTCCTGTATTGCCAGACAAATATCACCCCATATGATGTTTCAAGTTGTCTTGAAAAAACATACATTGAAGCCATCTATTCCAGGGCCCTTGTTATGCTCTATTTCGAATAGAGCCTCTTTAATTTCAGTATTTGTGATCTCTCTGGTTAGATCTTGTTGTTGTGATTTTGATAAGCTGGTATCCTTTCTCATGATATTCATATCCACACCAGTGATGGACTCAGCAGCTGAACCCAAGAGGTTATTGTAGAACTGTAGGAAAGCTTTTTCAATATCCTTATGTTGTCGAAGTAGGTTTCCATTATCATTTTTCAGTACAACTACATTGTTAAACTAGCCCTAGACTTCATACAAGAGAAAAAGTATTTGTTATTTTCATCTACTTCAGTTATCCAGTGAGCCTTGGATTTCTGTTTTAGTATTTCCTCTTGAAGTGCTAGCCATTTATTCAAATCCCCTAATATCGACTTTTCCAGCTCCAAAAGAGTATTGTCAAGTTGCACGGTTAGGAGGGATTTGATGTGCTGCAGTTTTTCTCTAGTTTCCTCACTCTGTTGTCTATACTACCCATCTCCCCATGCACCAACTGCTTCAGAGGCTCCTTGCAAAGTTTCAGCTTCTGCCACACCTGATACATATAGGACCCCTAAATAGTCTGACTCCATATTTTGGTAGAAACTTGTCATGAGCATCTAATTTATTGATAAATTTGAATAGATTCCTACCTTGGGGCTTATTAGTTGTGAATTCTATGTGTATGGGTGAATGATCAGAGAAATGGTTCTCTTTATATTGACCTATAATGTTACCATACTCCAAAATGCACTCACTATTGCATAAAGTCCTATCAATTATGCTCCATACATATCCATTAGTCCAAGTAAAGAACCTACCAGTAGCTTTCATATCCACCATATTAAGAGAATCAATAGTATGCTGGAAATCTCTAGTTTTTGCCTCAGCCACTAATTGTCCTCCAATTCTGTCATCCAAGCATAAGGGGGTATTAAAATCTCCTGCTAGGAACCAAGGTCTAGTTATGTTTGTGCCAGTGCTTTGCAAACCAGCACATAATGCTTTCCTCTTCACTAGTATTTCTGGCATATATCAGGGTAAATTCACAAGAAAACAAAGAGTATCTATCCACCAAAATACAATGGATGAACTGAGAATTAGTTTCTATGATAGTGACATTAACATGGTTCTGCTGCCATAATATCCATATTCTCCCATTATCTGCCTCAACATAATTATTAGCAAATGTACATCATTTTTCTACTCTAGCAATACTAGCAACAAAGTTCCTCTCCTTCACCTTAGTTTCCAACAAACCAGCAAACACAATATTAAATTTCTTAAGATATTTACACATATCCCCTTGTTTGAAGGGCTTAATCATGCCCCTCACATTCCACACTACACCATTCATTGAGCAGGTATTTGACTTCCTCCCTCAGGAGGTCTACCAGCTCCCAAAATTCCTACAATTCCTCCATGAAGCGGTGGGTAAGTATTCTGTAACCTAACAGGAGACTTGCTAGGCATCACAACTGTCTATTGTACCACTGTATTTACATATGATTTCTGAATACCACCTGGAGTTGAAATAGAGCCAGTTGCAGTCTGTAGCGTAGGGAAATTGGAATATTCTTGACTGGACTCTTTCTAGGATGATATTCTTCTGTTGCTTTTCAGACATCCTAACAGGTTCCAGTAACACCTCCGTTTGGTGAGGTACGTGTTTCCCTATATGTATCCCTTGTGGTATCTATTTCATACTCATCCCTGGTTTCTGAGAAAACACTCTGCTTGTTGGATCTGTGACCTCCAATACCTCTGGCATGGGTTGAGTGACATCCATGTCAACTAGGACCCTAGCATAAGATATGCGAACCCGCTTCCGGGTACATTCATCCCCAAAATAGGTTTCCCTAATCCATTTTCAATTTTGCTCAAGGTCTTAGCTCCCCAGCAGTTCAAAGGCAGGTTGGGAAATCTAGCCCAAATAGGCATTGTATGAGGAAATTCCTGTTGGAAATCAAATGTAGGGGTCCATATTTTGAGAATTAATGGTCTACTGCGCAAAGTGTATGGGCCTGAATATAGGATCTCATTTATATCGTGAATATCCAAGAATTTAGCAATATAGAATCCCTCATCATGTAGATATAATTCTAGTGTGCTCACTTCATACCAGTTCTTAGATATGTAGTTACTCATAGTTGTATATCTAGGTAACTCACCCATGGTATAGATCACTAGTGCATTATTCCACATCTCTGTTTGCTCTTTAATTTCCTCTTCCTCCAACACAATTGTAGGTTTTCCATTAATCACCTATGGAGGTATAAAATTCAGAGCCATACCATTAGCAGCTACTCGATTTCGAGGGAACAATCCAGCCCAATTTTGCTACTGGTCGTTCTCTTCCGCATGTTCCTGTGGAATTGGGTCTGGTTCTTGTTGATTTGGTATAGATTCCTATGGATTTGGAGCTTGTTGCACTGAGATGACTGCCAATTTCAGAATCTGCACCAATTTCATAGGTGTTGGCTCATTATCCTTCACCACTTCCTCATGTGGTTTCATTGACGAAAATGGAGTTTCAGATGTCCCAGCCATATCAAATTGAGTACCAGTATATGCCTTCCCTTCTGGTGTGTTCCGCTTCCCTGCCGTTTGAGATCCAGATGCCGTCGGCTGAGTAAAATGAGTTATGGGACTCATGTTCGTCGAAACCCTCAAACTTGTTGCCGCACCTATCATTTGGTTACACGAAGTATTGTTAATCTCTTTTCCCTTGGTTTGTTTGCCCATGGTGATTCTTGCGTTGCTTTCTAGTTGATACCGAGGTCTTCCCTGACCTCATTTTGCCATGGAATTGGGTTTTCAATGCACGTTAGCAAGAAGGCTAATGTAGTCCAATCGTAGAGATTTTGAATGACTTAGCACATAATAATTAGATCTTGTTCGGAGGTTCAAACAACGGTCATTTTTGCTTAAGACTCATGGGGGCTTGGTATGACCGGAAGCTTTCCCCGAAGTGTTTACTTAGAATTTTTTAATTATAATTTTGTCGAAGTTAGCCTTTGAACCAGTTTAGAAAGTTTGAAGGCCTTATGTTTTGGTTACAAATCTCGGACATTTCCGAGCCATTCTAGGACAATCATAGCCTCTTTAGTTCGGGTGTTTCCCAATGGGCTTATTACCCCGAGTCATCCAGGCTCGCCCTGGATAATAGTCCCCGAATGGGGATGGCCATATCCTTTGAAGTTTTGGCACTTCCTAAAAGGTTTTGTGCTTCCGAGATTCGTAGCCCGAGGCGTTCGGGCTTGTCCATGACGGCAGCCCCCGAGCGGGGATGATCTCTTGGATTCGGACAGAGGTGGACCTTGGGCATGATTCATTTGACCCTTTGGCCCTTACAAAGTATCCTATCCACCAAGCTCTGACTTGTCTGAGCATGAAGTTTCCTTCCTTGCTAAAATCATTACCCGAGGGTGATGCCCCCAATATTCGGGGCCGATCTTAGAGAGGGCTCGGATACTGTTGATGCAAACCTTGTCTCCGGTTCATAGTCGATCTTCACTTCTAAGTTAGCACAACCCGTTTTTGCCTCTTTAAAAACCTTCACAAAATCGGTTCAAGGGTAAAAGAGTGTAACGCGTGCTTTAAGGCCTAACAGTTGCATCATTCCTTGGTTGTTACTACAAGTATTAGTCCCATCCGTAATATATTTAAATAACGGTAACGAATGGGGTCGTACCTTGGTAGTAGTATAGTTTTAAGTGGGTTATGTTCTAGTTGTCCGGCAGCCGCTCACCATGCACCGTTTCGAGTTTGTACGATCCTTTGCCGGTGATCTCTATAATTTGATATGGACCTTCCCCGTTCGGTCCCAGCTTCCCTTCATTCGAGTTCCGGGTGCTCAGTGTCACTTTTCTTAACACCAAGTCCTCGATATTGAAGTGTCGAAGGTTGGCTCTCCGATTGTAATATCTTTCGATCTGTTATTTTTGGGCAGCCAACCAGATGAGGGCGGTCTCGCGTCTTTCGTCTAACAGTTCCAGGTTCGTACTCATGACCTCGTCATTTAATTCTTTGGTCGCGTATTAGAACCTAGGGCTCGGATCTCCTACTTCGACCGGTATAAGAACTTTGGTATCGTAGACAACGAGAACGAGATGGACCTAGTACTAGATTTTGAGGTCATACGATATGCCCATAGGACTTCGGGCAAGATTTCCTTCCATTTCCCTTTGGCATCGGTCAACCTCGTTTTTAGGTTTTGGAGTATGGTTTTGTTCATTGAATCTACTTGCCTGTTTCCACTAGGGTGATAGGGCATCGATAGGATCCTTTTGATCCTATGGTCTTCGAAAAACATGCTCACTTTACTATCGATGAACTGCTTCCCATTGTCGCACACAATCTCGGCCGGCTTCCTAATCGGCATATTATGTGGTCCCATATAAAATCAATAACTTCTTTCTCCCTGACCTTTTCAAGTTTCTGGGCTTCCACCCACTTAGAAAAATAATCAGTCATATATAAGAAAAAATTGAGCCTTACTGAGCGTCCAGGGAAAGGAACCAATGATATCCATTCCTCATTTCATGAATGGTCATGGTGACAAGACCGAATACAACAATTCCTTGGGATGATGGATCATCGGAGCATGTCTCTGACATTTGTCGCATTTTTTCACGAACTTCTTTATGTCTTTTTCCATGTTGATCTAGTAGTAGTCGGCTTTGATTATCTTCTGAACCAACGACTCGGCGCCAGAATGATTCCCGCAGGTGACCTCATGGACTTCCCTTAAAACATACTCGGTGTCCCCTGGTCCTAGACATATGATGAGTGGGCCATCAAATGTTTTTCTAAATAGTATCGTCTTCTAACAAGCTGAATCGAGGCGCCTTCGTACGCAGAGCTCTTAATATTTTAGGATCCAAGGGAATTTTTCCGATCTTCGAGTAATCTATGTATTTGTTTCTCATTCCCAGGTTAAGCTTGTAGAGTTATCTCGACATGGCCTTTCTCCACTACCGACTTCATGAGTTTTATGACAGTCCCTGAGTTGAATTCATCATCATGGACTGACGATCCCAAGTTAGCAAGAGCATCAGCCTCACTGTTTTGATCCCAAGTCACATGTTGTAAAGTCCATTCCATGAACCGATATAACGTCACATGTAGCTTATCCAAGTATCTTTGCATATGTTCCCCTTTGACTTCGAGCGTCCCATTGACTAGGTTCACTACGATAAGGGAATATCACTTAGATTCGATCACCTTGGTCCCCAAGATTTTATCCAGTTCAAGACCTGCAACCATGGCCTCATACTCGGCCTCGTGGTTAGTCGATTTTATAGTTCTAATAGATTGCATAACTACATTACTCGTTGGTGGCTTCAACACGATGCCAAGCTTGGACCCCTTTGCGTTCAAGATGTCGTCCCTAAAGAGGGTCCAGGTTCCGAAAGAGGTCCTTGAGTTCAGCAACAACTCCTTCTCAATCTCAGGAATTAGGGTCGGCGTGAAGTCGACCATGAAATTTGCCAAAATTTGAGATTTGATGGAGGTTCGGGGTAGATATTCGATATCGTACCCGCTAATATCCACGGACCATTTGGCCAATTTTCCTTAGAGTTCGGGTTTATAAATTATGTTTCTCAATGGTAAGTAGTCAGAACACATGGGAATGCATTGAAAATACGGTTTTAGCTTCCCAGAGGCGCTTAGAAAAGCGAGCTCCAATTTTTCTAGGTGAGGATACCTAGTTTTGGCCTCGCCTAGAGTTCTACTAACATAATAGATAGGAAATTGCGTACCTTAATCTTCCCGGACCAGGACTCCACTTACCACTACTTTGGATACCGCTAAGTACAGGTACAACTATTCGTCTGCCTTTGGAGTATGAAGCAACGGTGGGCTCGAGAGGTACCTCTTGAGTCCCTCCAATGCTTGTTGTCACTAAGGGGTCCATGAGAAGTTATTTTTCTTCTTAAAGAGTGAGAAGAACTGGTGGTTCTTGTCGGAGGACCTCGAGATAAATCGACCCAAAGTGGCTATGCGCCAGGTTAACCTTTGAACAGCCTTGACATTATCCATAATGGTGATGCCCTCGATGGCTTTGATTTTATCGGGATTAATGTCGATTCTCCGGTTGGACACCATGAATCCGAGGAATTTTCGGGACCCGACTCTGAATGCTCATTTTCTAGGTTCAGCTTCATGTTGTATTTTTTCAATATATTGAAGGTTTCCTGCAAATGTTTCAAATGGTCATCCGCTCACAGGGACTTAACCAACATATCGTCAATGTAAACCTCCATTGATTTTCCTATTTTCTCTTCGAACATCCGATTTACTAGGCGTTGGTAAGTGGCACCGATGTTTTTTAGTCTGAACGGCATTATGTTATAGTAGTAGGTACTGTATTTAGTGATAAACGACATTTTTTCTTGGGTGTCCAGGTCCATGCGAATTTGGTTGTACCCGGAATAGGCGTCGAGAAAACTGAGGATCTCGTGACTGGATGTTGCATCGATCATGCGATGGATGTTTGGTAGAGAGAAAGAGTCCTTGGGGAATGCCTTGTTTAAGTCTTTATAGTCTACACACATTCTTAATTTATTCCCCTTTTTAAGGACTACTATTACATTCACTAACCAATCCGAGTACTTAACCTCCCAGATGGACCATATTTTAAGGAGTTTAGGAACCTCATCTTTGATGAATGCATGATTGAATTCGGACTGACGCTTCTTTTCTTCTTGACCGGATGTAACTTTGGATCTAGGCTCATCTTGTGAGTAGTTATCTTCGGCGGAATCCCTATCATATCGAGGCGGGACCAAGTGAAACAATCTATGTTAGCTTTAAGGAATTGAATGAGTTTTTTCCTAAGCTCGGGACTTAACCCAGTGCCCAAGTATACCTTACGATCGGGCAGGTGCTCCATCAATATGACTTGTTTCAGTTCTTCGACTGTTGATTTGGTGGCGTCGGAATCATCGGGGACTATGAAAGACCTAGGAACTCCGTAGTCGTTGTCCTCACTTGTCCCTTGCTTCTCCGGTTTGATCGAGGCTGGTGTCAGTAATTGCTATTGGTTTCGTCTTTAGCCACCGAACTTAGACCCTTCAATGTCGAGACTGCGGATACCGGGATCACCTTATCGACTGCGAACATCTCCTGTGTGGCCTTAATCCCTCCTACTATAGGGAATTTCAGCACCTGGTATAGTGTCAAGGGTACTGCCCTCATGTTGTGAATCCATGGTCTCCCGAGAAAAATATTGTACCTCATGTCTCCTTCGATAACGTAGAACTTTGTTTCCTTGATGGTTCCGCCGGTGCTCACCAGTAATGTTATTTCCCCTTTAGTGGTCTCACATGTCATGTTAAATCCATTCAGAACTCTGACCGCAGGCGCGATATGGTCTTGTAGACCTAGTTATTCCATGACCCTTGATCTAATTATATTGGCCGAGCTACTAAGATCAACACACGCTTAACTCGAGATTTATTTATGAGTACAGATATTACCAGTGCATCATTATGGGGTTGCACGATGCCTTTAGCGTCCTCATCGTTGAAAGAAAAGGTTCTTTATGGTACATAATCTCGAGTCCATTTTTCCCCCATGATGGATACTTTGGTGAGCTTTAACATCGGCCCTTGGGGAACATCGACCCCGCCGATGATCATGTTAATGACGTGTTGAGGCTTCTTCTGCCCGATCTGCTTACTAGAATCTCTATCCCTGAAATGGTTTTTTCTCGATCGCTCAGGAACTCTAAGAGATGTCCGTTGTTGAATAATCGGGCTACTTCCTCTCTCAATTGTCGGCAATCCTATATTCTGTGGCCGTGAGTGCCATGATATTTACATTAAGTTGGGATCCCCTCAGGCTGGATCAGACTGTATAGGTCGAGGCCACTTGGTGTCTTTGATGCGTCCAATGGAAGAAATGATAGAAGAAGCATTAACGTTGAAGTTGTACTCCGATGGGCCTGTCAAATTTGTTTTTGCTCATGAGTCCCCAGTTATTTTGACCTCGGTGGCTTCTCCTTTACCTTCTCACAAGGTTCTGTCCAGACCCGTTACCCCTACGATCACCGTTATACGGTTGATACCAATCTCTAGTTGACCTTGGTTCATGATCAATGTCTTTTTTGGATCTGTCACTAGCTCGGGCGGGATAAACAGACCTTGAAGGGGCTCCAAGTTGATTGTCTTCGGCCCTAATTTTTTATTGGTACCGGTTGTGGACATTGGTCCAAGTTACAATAGGATATTCTACTAGATTTTTCTTGAATTGTTGCGAAGCCAATGAGCTTCTAGTATTGAGTCCTTCGGTGAAGGCCTGAACGACCCAATCGTCTGGCACAGGCGGCAGGTCCATCTGTTCCATTTGAAACCTTGACACAAACTCCTTAAGCATCTCGTTATCTCTATGCTTTACCTTGAAAAGGTCTGACTTCCTGGTCTCGACCTTGATGGCTCTATCGTGAAATTTTATAAAAACATCTGCAAGCATAGCAAATAAGTTAATAGAGTTGGGGGGCAAGTTGTGATACCATATCATAACTCCTTTTGACAAGGTCTCTCCGAACTTTTGCAGCAGGACAAATTCGATCTCATCATCTTCCAAGTCATTCCGCTTGATGGCGCACATGTACGAGGTCACATGTTTATTTGGATCAGTTCTGTTGTTGTACTTAGGAACTTCAAACATGCGGAACTTCTTCGGATCGACTTCGGAGCTGCGCTCGGAGGAAAAGGTTTTTGAACAAACTTTTTGGATTCTAGGGCTTTCTATATCGGAGGTGCTCTAGGGATTTGGTCGACCTTGGAGGTGTAGGTCTCCACCTTCTTGTCGTTGGCTTCGATCTTCTTTTCTCCCATTTCTACCCGTTTGTAAATTCCTCAAGCATCTTTATTGATAGGTTTAGAGGTCCACCAAACTGTAGAGGTACTAGGTCCTCTATTAGTTTCCACAAATTTATAAGCTAGACAAAATGCACAAGAAGACAGCGGATTTTTACGTGGAAAAATCCCACTCAAGGGGACAAAAACCACGACCTACACTTGTAGGATTTAAACTTCACTAACTTGTAACCTAAGCTATTACAAGCCACTTTGAAGGGCAACCTTACAAAGACTTTAACACACTAACTTGTAACAACGATTACAAGCCACTTTGAAACTCACTAGTTACAAAGACTTTGACTTATGGCAACCTTTAGCCACCGTGAGATCAAGAGAATAAAGAGTGAAAAAGATTCCTACCTAGTTGCTTCTACAAAAGCTAGTAGGATACAATGAAAAACAAAATACAAGATTACAACTCAACTAAGGACATTATCAATACTTGATGAGCACGTTTGTAGACCTTAGTGGAGTTGTCTTCTTGCTCTTGAAGCTCTTGAGTCTTTAATGCTTGAGAGCACTTAATGCTTGAATATTCCTTTTTGTCAAAGCTCAAGTGAGTAAGAATTGTTTCTCTTGCTACAAGATATCATCTTACATCCCATGTTCCAAGAAGAATGCCTAATACCTTAAGGATATAAGGTTCAACCACAAGGAAGTGACTCCTGCACTGCTGCCCTGAGGCGTGAGTAGTGACAGCCAGTCACTTGTCTGGCACAGTTTCCTAAAGTTGTCAAGTCGATGTGTTTCGGTGTCTGTATGTCAGATGAGGGAGCAGGTCCCTCATCTGATATGTCCTCAGTTAGAGAGAGTGATCCGGAATTCCTGAAGATGTAGATTGCTTGTGATGATGTATGTGCATTAGGTCCCTTACCTGATTCTTCACATAAAAGTTTGTTAAGTCATCAAAACAAAAATGCAACTCATCAATTTCCCCCTTTTTGATGATGACAAACTTTTATCATTGATGGGGGAATGTTAGGAGAACCAGTGAATGGCCAGGTTCCTAGTTTGTTCCCCCTACCAGTATGCAAACAGTGAATTACCAGGTTCCTAGTCCGTTCCCCCTACCAGTATGCTTTCTTCGTTAGCAGTGCACCAAGTTTTAAGCAAGTTCCCCCTATCAATACACTTCTCCCAAGTTCCCCCTATCAATATTCTTCCCCCTTTTGGCATCATAAAAAAGAGTAAGCGATATTAAGGAAGTCCATGAAAGTTAACGCATGCCCCTTATGTGCACACAACATGGTAGAAAACAGAACAGAGATCAAAAAAGCACCACAAAGAACAAACAAAGACTTAGTTCATTAAGGACAAAAAGAGCAAAATACATAGTTGAAGTCGTGGCCAAAAGGCTTAGACTTCTTTTGGATTTTCCACAGTAGGAGCAAACACATGAGATCCAAATCCACACCAACAAATGAAACAACAGTTAGAACTACTTTAGCCATATACAAGAGAGGAGAGGTAAGGGCAGGTTCCTAAGAGGCACTAGAGGAGGGAGGCGGAAGAGTGGATGCAGCAAGAGTTCGAAGGACCAAGTCCATTCGAGCATTGGCGGAGGATTGCTCCTGAAGGAGCTTATCTTTCAGATCGGTAACATGCTGCTTCAACTCAGCATTTTCTTTAGTTAGGCGAGCCACCTCTGTAGCATTTGCACTGGTAGAACCAGGTCCCTCAACAGACTGGCATGCTGCCTCTAGGATGGAAATTTGCCCTTTTAGCCTTTGAATGGTGTCTTGGGCAGCATTGAGCGCATTAATCATTTGGGAAATGGTTGAGTTGCTGCCCCCAGCTTTTTCAATACATTCACACTCCTCAAGAGTGAACTTGGTGAAACTTTGCTTACGAGTTCCAATGCGAGGAGTTGTGAGAGGAACCTTGAAGTTCTTGAATACCCTGGTAAGTAGGAATCCGTAAGGAAGACCATGATTATTATCGTGGAGAGTGACCACTTTGTGCATGTGACTGATCATGAGAGCGGGTAAGTTCACCGGGTTAAAATTGTCCAGTGCTTCCATCAAGATAAGGTCAGCCCGGGATGCCACTGAGCGTTGCTCTGCGCGTGGGAGAAGAACCTTGTTTACCAACTCAAAGAGGAGTTGATAAACATGCAGCATGGCTTTCTTATGAACCCGGTCCCCATGCTGGACACCACCAGTTGTTACAATGGCTTTACGGAAGGAATTACTGCAGGAATCCTGGGCTGGGTCAACAGAGGACAGACCCTCGGATGGAATACCCAAGATATCGCCCAAGCGGACATCATCAAATACTATGTCCACACCCCCTACCAACACACAGGCGTGGCCATCGACAGGCAAGAAGAAAGAACCATAAAACTCTCTAATAACATCCTCATACACTTTGGCACTACTAACATTCAAAAGACGATCCCACTTTTGGAACTCGATCATGGCCATGAGCTGACTCATACCCGGCATATCAATAATTTCAGGGTCGATAGTGCGACCGAATAGCACAACAGGTAACTGACTCTGCTCCTTCCTGGTGGGGACTTGCACAGAACCAGGTCCCCCTGTGGGTACTGTATCCACCCCATGCTTTCTTTTACCCAAAACATGCACAGACTTCCCCTTGGCTTTAGTAGAGATAGGAGTTGGTTTGCTGGCTTCCGAGATAGATTTTTCTTTGACCTTTTTAGCAGTTTGAACGACTGGGGGCTTCACAGTCCTTTTAGATGCACTAGAGGGGCGACCCACAAGAGAACTGGGTTCCTCTGTAGTGTCCTCATCAACTTCCACAACCGTAATGTCTTTGTTCACAACAAGGCGACCACCCTTCACCAGACGCCTCTGTTTGGTTTTGTTGGCCTTTTTGCTTTTTTCAAGAGCTTGAGCGACAGCCTCCTTGTGCTGTAGCCTGGTTGCGGGCCGCTTTACCGATGGGATTGAGGCAGGAGTGCGCTGACGAAGTTTAAAACGAGCACTGAGAACCATTCCGTCCTCATCATCGTCTTGTGAAGGAGGAATGGTTTTGAGAGGGGAAGGATAGTTGAGTTTTTCAGAAGGTGAGAGAGAGGAAGTGGAACTAGGTTTTGAGGAAGAGGCTCATGTCGAGGAGATTCAAAGAGAACCATAGTGCTTTCATCCTCGAGAATAGAGGGTGACGGTCTTTGAGGCTTGGGAGGAAAAGGGGTACCTTCAGAGGGCTTCTCAGAGGAAAAAGCCATAATGTTTTCAGCGGCTTCCTTTTTAGGTGACTGCAGAGAGGGTTGAGTGTTGAGGAAGGAGGAGTTGATGTACTGATTAGGATCATCCTCAGAATCGTCAGAGAGAGGAGAGGTGTCTAGTGTGGGAGTCTCAAAGGGTAGTAGAGAGGAGGAAGGTGGTGAGGATGGTTTGGCAGAGGTTAAGGTTGAAGGCACCACGGACGGAAGATGAGAAGTAGAGGAAGAGGGTGCCTCAGAGGTAGGGGTTGTCTCCTGGGAGGGCGAGAGACTTTGGCCTTCACCTGGGTTAAGGTTGAGGTCAGCAGTGATAGAGGTAGGAGTGATGGTATTTTGGGAAGCCATTTGGGTAGTTGCTGGAACAGAAGCGAAGGAAGAGAGAAGAGGATGGTCGATTTTTGATGAAGACTAAGAGGTTTGCAGAAAAAAAGGTGGGCTACTTCTTACCTTTTTCATTCAAACGGGAAGGATGCCCCTGCGCATAAACATATGGATAGGGATGCCGATTCAGATGCGGCTAGAAAGGAAGAAGAAAAGAAAAGGGAACGGGTCCAAATGACGGTTTGGAATGTGGGAAAACGTGTAGCCCAGTGGAAGAGTGAAAGGACTGACCTGATTGATGTGCCTTGAAAAAGGTGAAGAGAGAGAGAGGGAGTGATGGCAGTAGTAATAATGCAGTTACTTTTGAAGGAGAGAGAAGGAGCACATATATTTACTGACCTGGTGGGAAGGGAACNAAGAAGAAAAGAAAGGGGAACGGGTCCAAATGACGGTTTGGAATGTGGGAAAACGTGTAGCCCAGTGGAAGAGTGAAAGGACTGACCTGATTGATGTGCCTTGAAAAAGGTGAAGAGAGAGAGAGGGAGTGATGGCAGTAGTAATAATGCAGTTACTTTTGAAGGAGAGAGAAGGAGCACATATATTTACTGACCTGGTGGGAAGGGAACCGGGTCCCTTACTTATTTTATTTTGAAGATGGTACTTCAGTCTTTGTGTGGTCTACAATGCATTTTCACTGAGTTCTGTAATCACCATGTGTGTCTACCTGCAACGGTATTTAAGTGAGTTAGACTTTGCCAAGAAAATACCTTATTACTTACTCTGAGTACAACAGTATGTTAATAGGAGAACTAGGTTCTTAATCAGATCTCAGCAGTCCCAATGCAAGCCTATTTTTCTCGAAATGTTCTCTCCCAAGGGCTTTGGTGAAGATATCTGCAATTTGATCTTCAGTACAGCAGAATCTCATGCATATGAACCCCTTTTCAACGTTGTCTCTGAGAAAGTGATGTCTCACATCAATGTGTTTAGTTCGTTTGTGTTGAACTGGGTTCTTTGCCATGTTGAGTGCACTTGTGTTGTCACATAAGAGGGGAATGCTGTCAATGTAGACTCCAAAGTCCTCCAATTGTTGTTTGATCCACAGTAGCTGAGCACAGCAAGAGGCAGCAGCAACATATTCTGCTTCAGTTGTGGATAGTGCTACTGAGTTTTGCTTTTTTGTGCCCCATGAAATCAGGCAGGATCCAAGGAAATGAGCCATCCCTGAAGTGCTTTTCCTATCTACAAGATAACTTGCATAGTCAGCGTCAGAATAACCAACAAGATTAAAATTGTCACCTGAGGGATAGTAAAGAACCAGGTCCTGTGTGCCTTTAAGGTAACGTAGGATCCTCTTAGCTGCTTTTAGATGTGATTCCTTGGGATTTGATTGAAATCTTGCACATAGCCCTACACTGAAAACTATGTCTGGTCTGCTAGCTGTAAGATAGAGAAGCGATCCAATGATCCCTCTATACATGGTCTGATTTACAGGAGTGCCAGCATCATCCATGTCTAGTTTGGTCGCCACTGCAATGGGTGTGTCGATCACTTTAGACTCCTCCATATCAAACCTTTTGAGTAGTTCCCTGATGTATTTCTGTTGACTGATACATGTGCCTTTGATGAACTACTTAACTTGAAGACCCAGGAAGAAGTTCAGGTCCCCCATCATACTCATCTCGAACTCACTTCCCATGAGATTTGCAAATTCTTTACACAAGGAATCTGTTGTTGACCCAAAGATGATGTCATCCACATAAACCTGGACAACAAGAAGGTTCCTTCCTCGTTTCTTCAAAAACGGGGTGTTGTCTATATTCCCCCAGCTGAAACCATTGTCAAGTAGAAACTTAGATAGCCTCTCATACCACACTCTAGGGGCTTGAGNGTTGTCTATCTTCCCCCTGCTGAAGCCATTGTCAAGTAGAAACTTAGATAGTCTCTCATACCACGCTCTAGGGGCTTGCTTTAATCCATACAGAGCTTTATCCAGTTTGAACACATGTTCAGGATGATCGTGGCTTTCAAACCCAGGGGGTTGCTTGACGTACACTTCTTCCTTAAGATAGCCATTAAGGAAAGCACTCTTTACATCCATTTGAAACAAAGTAAATTCCATATGGGCCGCAAAGGCAATAATAATTCGAATGGATTCCATACGAGCAACTGGAGAAAATGTTTTATCATAATCAATCGCTTCTTCTTGATTATACCCTTGAACCACTAGCCCTGCCTTGTTCCTTGTGGTCCTCCCATGCTCATCTAATTTATTCCGGAACACCCACCTGGTTCCTATAATGGTCCTTCCTGCGGGTCGAGGCACCAGGTGCCACACCTGATTTCTCTCAAACTGATGAAGCTTTTCTTGCATGGCCACAATTCAATCAGCATCCCTTAGAGCCTCCTTAATATTTTTGGGTTCAATTTGGGACAGAAAAGCTGAG
>ML241632.1:0-18853 GCA_005239495.1 Nicotiana undulata | reverse complement strand
AAGAGTAAGACCACCGAATGAAACAAAAATCACAAATTCTTAGATCCGTCGTGGCGTACGGCCTGCTCCCATAAGGTACTTTTCTACTCTCATCGTGGCGTACGGCCCGATCCCATATGTTTCACTGTTTCTTTTCAATTCCGCCGTGGCGTACGGCCCGCTCCCATATATTTCATAATTTCATTTCATTTCCGCCGTGGCATACGGCCCGCTCCCATATATTTCATAATTTCATTTCATTTCCGCCGTGGCGTACAGCCCGCTCTCATATATTTCATAATTTCATTTCATTGAACCTCAGAAGAACAACACGTTGAAAAACATAATTTCGTAGTAAATATAGCATTACAATAAATCATATGAGCATTTCAACAAAAAGAAACATATCTAGGGCATGCAAGAAAAACATACCAGGCATGATGTGGGCCTAACTACCCGGACATAACAATAATAGCCGCTACGTACGGACTCTCGTCACTTGGTGCGTACGTAGCCCCCAAACAAGTTAAACATAGCATATACATCACCTATGGGGACAATTCCCTCTTACAAGGTTAGAAAGGAGACTCACCTCGTGTCGAATCTACCCCTCGGACCACAATTGCGCCCGAAACTCCGAATTCTATACCCGAGGACTCGCAACTAGTCAAAAGATATACAATAACATCGATGCATGTACAATGTGATAACTCATCTTAGTTATTCAATAAAATCGCCATTCTTGAAGAATTCCCAATTTCCAACCCCGGCCTCTCATGGTCAAATTCCGAAAATTCTCGAAGGGATCACTCACCTATAGCCTAAGGATCATTAAGGTGTGATTTCTACTTGATTTCATGGCCTAAAATAGAAAATTACAAAATCCTCAAGAACCCTATAATTACTACCTAATTCTATGATTTTAGATAATTTAGTAGTGAATTTAACTAGGGATTAGTGTTTGAAACTAGTAAAATTATGGAATTTACTTACCTCAATCATAGTGGTGGAAGGTCCCTTGAAACGCTCTCTAAAATCTTGAAGAGGAAGATGAAAATGGAGGATCAAGGCTAAGTCCCGTATTTTATAACACTGCCCAATGATTCCTTCACTGCGATCACGACAAGGGGCGTGCGATCGCGAAGGTCAACTGGCCAGACCTCTGCGATCGCGAAGAACAAACTCACCCGGCCCAGATGCGACTTTATGCGATCACAAGAAACGGGCTGCGATCGCGAAGGTGTGGAACCCAGATCTCTGCGATCGCAAAGGGGAAGCTGCGATCGCATAAAACAATCAACAGCCCAGCAAAATCCTTCTCCGCGATCGCAACCCACCTTCTGTGATCGGAGAGAAGGAAACTAGATAGCAGAAGTTTCTTGTTTTCCAACTTAGCTCCCGGGGGTCTAAAACACCCCCGAGCCCCTCGGGACTCCATCCAAAAGCACCGGCAAGTCTGTATTCATGATACAGACTCGCTCGAACTTCCGGAACATGAAAAACAACAATGGAACTCGAAATCAAACCCCAAAACCAAATTAATCAAACTTAAGAAGTTTGAAATTCTAGAATTCACTTCAACGCGCCGAACCGGCCTAAACTACTCGGAATGACTTCAAATTTTGCAGACAAGTTATAAATGACACAACAGAACTATTCTCGGTCTCGGAATTTCAATCGGACCTCGGGAACATAAAATCACCTTTCAAGCCAAATTTCAAATTCTTAAAAAAACCTCAAAATTTCATTAACTCCAATTTCCTCATTTTGATCCGAACCAATCAAATCAAGTCCGTTTCTTACCAAATTTCACAGATAACTTATATAACACATATTGAACCTGTTCCGGGCTCCGAAATCATAATACGATCCCGGCAGCACATGTTTCACATCAAGGCTTATTTTCATAAGCCTTTAATATTTTCATAAAACAATTTTCTTTAAAAATTCATTTCTCGGACTTGGGTCCTCGGAATTTGATTCCGGGCATATGCCCAGTCCCAGTCCTACGGACCTTCCGGAACTGTCGGATCACGGATCCGGGTCCGTTTACCAAAAATGTTGACCAAAGTCAACTTTATTCAACTAATTATCACAAATTTAACTCTTAATCAAGTTTTTCACATAAAGGCTTCCCGACTAAGCGTCGGGGCTGCGCACACACATCGAGGTGAGATTAATGGAGGCTTTCGGGCCTCGGAACACAGTCCAAATTAGATGCACATAAGATGACCCCTTTTTGGGTTATCACAACTTGACTGGGGTTAGGCTTGGCACTTACTGAGTAGCAAATGTGGAGTACTCACGCCCTTTCCTGCGCATGTTTTCCCCATGTGCAGATCCAGGTACCAGCACATAGTACCATGGTTAGGCGCATCATAGCAGCTGTTTAGGAGATCGCGAGGTAATTCTGCCGCGTCCGCAGGATCTCATGTGTCCCCTTCCACTCCAGTATAGATTTAGGAGACATATATAGATACATTTTTCCTTATTACTTTTTTTAGAGCTACAGTAGTACAGAGTTTGTGATTTGTGATATTCCGGGTTTTGGGAAAGTAAAAGCTGTACATGCCGAGCGGCTAAGTTTTATAGTATTGCTTCTTTACTGTTCTATTATTGTTTTGTCTTATTTTCCGCAAAATTTAGGCTTACCTAGTCATAGAGACTAGGTGCCTTCACGAGACCGTTCGAAGGGTAAATCGGGTTGTAACATTTTAGCCACTCATGTTCATACAATCATCAAATATTCACAAGAGTGCATAAAAATCAATAAAAGAAGGAAAAAAATAAGAATTCAAGATGAATGTCGTGGTTTCCAAGCATTGTCATGGCTTTTTCTCGCTTCCCAATATGTTAGATGACCCAATAGAGGCGTTTTTGGCTTATACATCACGTACAAAAGTCGTGAACCAAAGTTCTCCTATTCCTAATCTGACTCAGCTTCAGGGATTGATGCTAGGGTGGATGCTTCGCATCCACCTCGTCCTCCACTTCTCAGCTTAGCATGCTAGGGTGGATGCTAAGGCAGATGCTATGGTCCGACTTCACTGCTAAGGGTGCACGAAATATGATTTTTTTTCTAGGGTGGATGCGATGCATCCAACCCCTCTTCCTCTAGCTAGAGCACCTTTTCTTCATATTTTTGCACTCCAAACACCCTAAATCATCACACACGACGCAATTAGTCATAAAACCAATAATTAAACCATGTTGGGCATTTTTAACACCAAATAACAACAAAAAGCGGTTAAAACATGAGTAAAGTAACATCAAAACATATATAAATATGCCCAACATCACCATCCCACACTTAAACCTTTGTTTGTCCTCGAGCAAAGCAGAATCAACCCACAACCGATCGAACAAAATTAAGCTTATTGCTATCAAGCCACACATTTCAATTAAGCTTAAGCACCCATGACTTTTGTTGATACCAACAATTATCCCCTTACATATTCAATCACATACACTTACCTTTTTCTTATGCGAACTTCAAAAATATTCAAACAAAGACAACATATTCATAACAATCATAGCCTCAAAAACCAACTCAATTTTACAATGCGCTCATGGCTTGAACACCCAATATCATAGAGAGAAGTCTACTAATGTTACCTATCCTTCGTGAAACCATGTGTCCTCACAACAAGAACAATAGAGTAAGTTGAATCCACGCATTCGAATCCCATGATCAAATATGATTTAAGGACTCATATATATCAAAGAAAATATCTCACCCTCACAAAGAAGTCACATGCATGCAATTGGAACCATAGGCTTGCCCATAATGTTAATCTCTACTAATATAGGCCCACTCGATCTAAAATCAATTAGGAATTTTTTGTGGTTGTAATGTGGTCTAAGGGATGGGTATGATATATATTGGAATAGTGACTAACCCTCCTAAGCACTTTAACACATCGCATAATTAACTTTAAGCGCAAATTCTTCAATCCACTTCACTTTCACAAACAATATTACCCCAAAAAATATTCCCTTCTTCTTTAAGCACTACTTTAATACATACCCATTAGAAAGAACAAGACAACAATTTATTCATCTCTATTTTCCTTCCTTTTTTCAAGATTATTCGCTTTTTTTCCCAACTATTTTTTTTTCAATTTCCACTAGTGGTGTATTCTTTTACAAAACAAGTTCACATTTCTTCCTTTCATTGCTTCCTTACTCTTACTTCTTTTAGCGCTTATCTCATAATAAAAGTTCTTTAAGAGGTAAAGGGATTAAAACAATGTCAATTGAGAATAAAAAGGGTATATGCTTGTAATGTGGGTGCCAAATAAAAGTATATAAGCTCAAAAGGGTTAACTAGGTATAGATTTTATTTGTGATAAGCATTTAAGCTCAAAAAGATCAAAGAATGCTTAAAATCAATTCTCAAATCGAGCATCACCTAAAATTTTGCTTCGACTCACATACCGGGCACGTTCTAGACACAAGTACAATACATAGACTATACAAAAACCTCACCACACATGCCACATATCTCACTATGGACGGTCCCATTCCGACTCTCAAATAATGCAAGTATTCACGGAACGACGAGATATTAAGCATTAAGCACAAATTGAACATAAGTCAAGTAAACGAGATATAGGCGCCACAAAATATGCTATCCAATTTATAAAGGCATCAAGATTAATATCAAAATTTAGGGAAGATACTACACATTTCAAAACCTAAATATGTTACTATCAAACAAGTCAAGGGGCCTAGGAATCTCAACTTTCTTCCTCCATTTATTCCCTAAATTCTAATCTACTCTAAAAAAAACTACTACCCGGTTCAAACTGCATCCTACGGAAAAGACCGAGGTACAAAGACAAACCATGGAAGATTATTACTACCTAAAGAAAGCTAAAACACATATTTTTGGATTTTTCTATTTTTTTAGACTTTAATCCCTCAAGAAGAATGTCTATGAGATCCATCGTCGGGAGAAGTCCAAAATTTTTAAATTTTTTCATTTTTTTAATTATAAAATTAATCACCTAAAATACTACACTATTATAAAAAACAAATATTCGATACTGAAAAAACTAAGAAATTAACATACTAATATAATACTACTAATGATCTAAAGGAATCTTTCCCACCCCACACTTAAAAGAGTGCAGTGTCCCCAATGCACAAATAAATCAAAAAGTAACGAGGGTGGACAAGAAACTCCCTGAAAGGCCAAAGGCCGAGCACAAGCAGCTTCCAGGGTACTCAGATTTCTCCCAAGGATGATACTTTGTGCGGGCACCCCACACTTATTTCCAATCATCTAGCTCGCTTTTGCATTCTTCCAATGACTTTGTTTCCTATGCTCATAATCCTACAAAACAAAATAAATATTACAAAATAATAAAAATAAAATAAAATAAAATAAAAAATAAACAAAAATGAAAGAAAACAATAAAGTTGGGTTGCCTCCCAACAAGTGCCTGATTAACGTCGCGCAGGACACTGCTACTCTGTTCAGGCTGGGTGCTTTCTCTTCTTCTTTCTCCCATTAAGCCTAGCCTTTTTACAAGCTCTCAGAAGGCCTCCTCTTTCACCTCTGGCTCTTTTCTCAATCATCCTTACACACTCAGCTTGCAACACCACCTCCTCCAACTTAGTTGTACCATCTGAATCACTACAATTCACATAAGGACTCTGCTCTATCCCCTTCAGTTCTACCACAGTAATCATGCACAAGTCCTCATAATGCTTAGGGAGATTAAGTGCTTTGTACACATTAAAAGTGATTTCCTCATTGCCAACTCTCATCTTCAACTTAATTTCCCTAACATCAATAAGTGTTCCACCAGTAGCTAAGAATGGTCGCCCCAAAATAATCGATACTTCCTCATCTGCCTCGTAATCAAGAACAATAAAATCAGCAGGAAGAATAAACTTTCCCACTCGAACTAACACATCCTCAATAATTCCTTCTGGTATAACTAGTGATCTATCAGCCAACTGCAAAATGATTGTAGTAGGTTTAAGCACCCCTAATCTGAGTTTCTTGAACAAAGAGAAGGAATCAAATTTATACTAGCCCCTAAATCACACAGGGGTCTACCAACTTCTTGTTTTATGAGAGACAGAGGAATTGTGAAACACCCAGGATCCTTCAACTTAGGAGGAAGTTTACTCTAAAATCTAGCACTACACTCTTCAGTAAGTGCAATGATGATAGGCTATAATTACGTACTTTAGTCGCTTATTACACTCGAGTTTACTGCACTTTAATTGAGTTTGAGCTTTAATCGCTAGTGTTTTGCACTAACTATGTGTTTTATGCCTTGTAAGAGTGATTCCAAGCTATATAGATGTTATGGAATGAATTTAATTGATTTGGAGCTTTGACGTCTGAGTAAAATCTCAAGGAATTAAGTAGGGATCGTGTTCGGGGGTCAAATTTGATAGTTGAGAACAAACGAAGACTCGAGGAGGCATATTGCGCACTGTCTAGTAAAATCGACATAACTTTTTTCTCAGAACTCCATTTGGTCTATATAATATATGGTTGGAAAGCTAACTCAAAGGCCTACAATTTTTGGTTTTTACGTTTTACCAAATTCCAAACGGAGCAGGGTCGCACCGCGGTTACTCCAGGACCATGGTGCAACAGCGGCGGAAGGCAGCCTCAGATTCAGAGAACCTGTTTGGCCGCGGTCCTGGCGTAACCACGGTACGACCGCGGTAGGACGCGTAAAATTCAGGGACTAAAGTGCAAAATACGAGAGTTTAAGCCCCAAAACCCTATATAAACTTAAGGAATTCGCCCAAGAGAAAGGGAAATCAGTTTTGAAAGTGGAAAACATCAAAAGCAAGGGGAAGAGGCAAGGAGGAAATTGGGCATCAATCTTTATTCTCCTCTTTTGTTCTTTTACCATTGACTATGAATTCTTTTGTAGTTTTTGCTATTATTATGAGTAGCTAAATACTTTAATCTAAGGTTTTGGTGGAACCCGTTGGAGATGAACTTGTTGGCATGTTAATATAGTTTTGAGTTGGTTATTAATCTCTATTTGTTCAACTACGTTTTGATTGTAGTTTGTTGAAGGGCCCTCAACTAGCTGTTCCTATTTATTATGTATCTGCTTGAGAAAGAGTGCATATTTAGGTAGTTGTTGAACAACACCACTCCCGGAGTATAGACGAGAGTCATAACCGAGGGTTTAGAGGTTGGGTTAGAGATAATATACCTCGGGTGCAATCTAAAGTGAACCGTAACGCAAATATAGCTAGCGTAGCTCGAGAGAGTGCGTCTAGTAAATTGTCATAAATGCTTGAGAAAGATTTACGATAACTGGAGAGTTCATGATTGATAGAGACAACCAAATCAAAGCTATAGGAACATACAACTAGGGAAAGAACCAACGGGGGAAACCATTACCTTAGACTTTTATTCCAATTGTTTACAACTACTTGTTAGTTACTCTTAGTTTTATAGATTTAGTTAGCTGTAGTAGTAATCACAACACCATTTGTTATTCATAAAGTTTGAGGAGGTTGACTAATAAGAATTTAGTACTTTACAAGCTTCTTTTGATACGTTAAGTCCCTGTGGAATTCGACTCTGGGCATAATACCCCGGATTATATTTGCAACGCCCGCTTAGTCTTTTCTTAGACACAGTTGAGCGTGATCATGCAACCATTTTAATCTCTGTATGTCTTCTCTTGTTTGCCACAATACCCCTAAGATACCTTGCATACTTAAGAACTTTCTGCAAAATTTCCACCAACGGAAAATTCACACGCACTTGGCTCAAAATATCTAAGAATTTCCTGTACATACATCATCTTTTTGCTTCTGAAGTCTTTGTGGAAACGGAGATGGTGGTCTTGTCACAATTTCTGGCTTTTCTTTCTTATTCTCCTCAACTGGCTTAGGAACTAATTCTCCTTCAGGTCTAGTTGTATACTTCTTTTTCTATAGAAGTTCTTCTAATTCTATTCCATTTCTCAAGGTAAGCGCATTGACTTGAGCCTTCTGATTAGGCTCGGTATCACTCGGGAGAACTCCAGCAGGTCTAGTATTTTCATTTGCTCCTAACTGCCCTATTTGCCTCTCAAGATTTCTAAAATCAGTCCTGAGCTGTTGATTGTCAAGCAATAACTTCTTCAACAAGTCATTCGTACTCTCTTCTGTTTGTTGGGGTGGCTTCTAAGGCTGATTGAAATTTCCTTGGGGCCTATACTGATTCTGATTTTGCTGAGTTCCGCCCCATGAAAATTTAGGACGATTCCTCCAATTTGGATTGTAAGTGTTCCTATATTGTGCATGTTGATTCATCGGACCTCTGTTTTGTTGCCCCACATAGTATATAGATTCAGGATTCGTGGGGCACATGTCACTCATATGACTGTCACCATATAGTCCGCAACAAATAGACATCTGATGTACATGTTGCCTCTGTTGTGTTTGTTGCATTGTCATTCTGCTCATCTGATTTGCCAGCTTTGCAATATCTGCACTCATGGCTGAGAAGTCATCAAGCTCAATCACCTCAGATGCCTTCTATTTAATTGCTCTTCTTGCGTCCCCATATCCTTGCCAATTATGATCATTAACAGTGAAGTTATCTAGCAAGAGTTGAATTTCACTATACGGCCTCGCCATGCAACTACCCCCACAAGCTGATACAAGATTCATCTTTGATGCCTCGTCTAGCCCATCAACAAAAGTGTGACCCAATACCTCATCAGTCTGAAAATGATGTGGGCAGTCTCTGAGTAGCTTCTTGTATCTTTCCCAAGCTTGACGAAGTGTCTCACCATCCCGTTATTGGAACCCAAGAATTTGGCTCCTCAGTGATTTTGTCTTCTTAGTAGGGAAAAACTTGCTTAAGAATTTCCTTGCCAAATCATCCCAAGTGCGGATTGAGTTCACGGGCTCCTTTTGCAACCATTCTTTAGCTTCACCCAACAGTGAAAAGGGAAATAGTGTCAGCCTAACATAGTCCTTGGAAACGTTCAGATAATTGTAAGTGTCTATAATTTCCAAGAAGTTCTGAATGTGCCTCTGCGGGTGTCTAATAGATAGACCCACATATTTCCCTGTGGACTGAATCAGTTGTACCATGTACTGTTTGAGTTCAAAATGCCCTTTGATATCAAGCTTCAGGGTAGCCTGAGTCATATTAGTAAGATTGGGCCTCGCGGCTTCTATCACTGGACGCTCGTCATTACCTGCCCTCTCTATCGGATGTGGTTGAACTACGATGTCCAACTCTCTTTCTATTCTCGATCTAGCTTCGACTTCCTTTTTCACTCTATGAAGTGTTCGTTCAATTTCTGGATCAAAAGGAAGGAGATATTTTGCGCTTCTACTCCTCAGCATTCAAGAGAAGAGCATGCGTTAACACAAACAAGGCAAACTGAAAATAAAAACTTGAACAAATAAGTAATAAAAGCTTAACTCAGTTAAGTAGCTAATTTCTAAGTCCTCGGTAACGACGCCAAAAACTTGTTGGCGACCAAGCACACTTACGCAAGTATACGTGATCGTCAAGTAATAGAGTAGTGAGAAGAGTATTGTTCCCACAAACACTTATGATTAACTTTCGACTGATTCAAACTCAAATGGCTTATCGATTCAAGAGATTTTTCACAAAATAGATAATTTACTAATTTACTACCTAAAAATTATAAAGTAATGAAATAACTAGAAATCAACCACGACTCTTAAACAATTTCGAATAACAATCAATAGGAGATAATATTCCAGGATCATGGGTTGGCTAACAATCGTGTTGCGTTCTTGGATTAAAATGACTAATTGATTTATCTGGGTTATTGATTGACAGGGTTGATATTACTCATAAGAATCTGTCAAGTTCTTACTCGCATATTCAAGCTAACTTAATGCTTATATGTCTATGGAATTAAGATTAACAAGAATGCATTTACACTTCCTGTATTTCAACCAAGCAAGGCAATTAGGTATATGTCTATCCTAGTTGCGAATCTGTTCCCCGTTGCCCGGGTTCAAGAACCTGCTCTATTTAATTCTATATGCAATCTAGAATTCCCATTTTCGAGTTCAACTCTAGATTCGTAGATAGTATTTCACTGTTAGCTACTCAGCAAAATAATTAAAACAGAATTAAATAAACAACCCAATATGATAAAATCAACTTCGTCAAATTAAACTTCAAACATCAACATTCATGTATACCCATGACCCCAAAACAATAGGGTTCTTAGCCACTCATGTTCATACAATCATCAAATAATTCACAATAGGGCATAAAAATCAATAAAAGAAGGAAAAAATAAGAACTCAAGACGAATTCCGTGGTTTCCAAGCTTTGCCGTGGCTTTTTCTCGCTTCCCAATATGTTAGATGACCTAAAAGAGGCATTTTTGGCTTATACATTGCGTACAAAAGTCGTGGGCCAAAGTTCTCATATTCCTAATCCGACTCAGCTTCAGGGATTGATGCTAGGGTGGATGCTTCGCATCCACCACGTCCTCCACTTCTCAGCTTCGCATGCTAGGGTGGATGCTTCGCATCTCAGCTGTGTCCAGGTGCGGATGCTAAGGCGGATGCTATGGTCCGACTTCACTGTTAAGGGTGCACAAAATATGAATTTTTTCTAGGTGGATGCGACACATCCAACCCCTCTTTCTCTAGCTAGAGCACCTTTTCTTCATATTTTTGCACTCCAAACACCCTAAATCACCACACACAACTCAATTAGTCATAAAAACCAATAATTAAACCATGTTGGATATTTTAAACACCAAATAGCAACAAAAAGCGGTTAAAACATGGATAAAGTAACATCAAAACATATCGAAATATGTCCAACATTAATAAGCGACTAAAACACGAGATTATAGCCTACCGCGAATTTTAGTATTTGTTTTAATTTCTTTTCGATGTGTTCATTCTTCTCCTAGAAGAAACTTATATATTTCGCATTTTCTTGACTCTTAAACTAATACCGACTAAACTTAGTCAAATTTGGTATTATTAGTATCGCCCTTAAAGGAACCATAAGGTGCTTTTGTTCGTCAGCATTTATTTGATGGAACCCCCATTTCTGAAAAAAAATGTGGCTTTAAACATCAAGTTCTTGGGACTCTGTTGGACCACTAACTTTAGTTCTCTTGAATCTCCAATTTGGACTTGGCCCAAATGCTTATGTATTGTAATTAAGTGATTTGTATATCATGAAGGGATGAGAAAATGTTTTATTAAGTTTCATGTGATTTCTTTTTATCCGTTCAAGTTTTTGTTATCAAAGTTATTCCATACTTATACTGATATAAAATAAAAGATTCCTGATAAAATAATGGAGACTTGTGCAAATTAACTCTCATGCCATCATCAGAAAAGGAAAAGAAAAAAGTTAAGAGGGCAACATCAGCAACCCATAAACCATAAATTGATTTAAAGTGCTCTTTAAATGATCTTAAGTTATGTACTTAATTCCAGGAAGTAATAATGATCCTTCTAAAGTTTGTCATCCTTCACTTCTCATCACATCCACCAACATTTTTGCTTCAAAGCTTTCAGAAAAGTGTTAATTAATTAGTCGTTTAACCTTATATAGTTTACCTAAATTTCTGTGGAATATATATGTCCTCCTTTTAAAAGAAAAAGAGTTCCTATGCAACTATTGGTTACCTAATATGTATCTGTTTTTCTTTACCTAGTTATTAGGGAAATAGCCAATAAATATCTATGACCAACAAATAGCCAACTCACTCAAGTGTTAAAATCATGAACTGCGATATAAATTGTACCATGTTGGTCATTGTTCTGTTCCAACTAATATTTAATCTTAACGAATATAAATAACTATTTCTTGAAATAAAAAGTAATACATTGAATCCTTGGCCTAGCAATTAATTAAGAAGATGGAGGTACGTCATACCTGTGATTAGATCTAAGTGTTGATATGTTTTTAGCGTAAGTACTAATATCCTTTCAAACTTAGTTTGTATTAAAAGATTTAATATTTAGGTAATTAGTAGTGTAAATAGTACTTTTTTTGTCTTCAATAGAATTTATGTTTATAAGGTTGAATGCAAGGTATAAAATTTTACAGTGAAACTGAACTTGATTTTTTAATGTTATTCAACATATGTATTTAAAATATTTTTAATAACTATAATTAAAAATAATTATACGAATTTTTTTGTCGACAAAAAATTATTTGACTATATATATATATATATATATATATATATATTGGAGTATTCCTTTTTGCACGTATCAACATTCCTGTCACCTTGAAAAAGAAAAATATTTGTCCAACATAAATAAACAAATAAGCAGCCAATAGGAAGTACCTTTTTGTTCGTCCACGTCAGCGAATAAAAAGACCGACACCCAATAGCAAAGCCAAATAAAAATCAAACACATCATCACCTGGAAATTCTTTTTTAAGTCCTCATTTAGTATGGGAAAAAAAGTCCCTAGTTTAATACACTAATTAAACAGTTACGCTTTAAAAATACAAAATATTAAAAAGTTACTACTTTAAAAAATCTTTAAATTTATTCCCTTATTAATTTTCGAGTTTAACCATATTAGTAGATTACTAATAATCCAACCTTAAACAGACTTTTATATAGGAAAAAGGAGTAAATAAAAGTCTTTTGTGCTTCTACTTTTCCCCTCTCTTTCTCTGTGTCATTAACACAAGTTTTTTGCTTAGCACTTCACGAATTTTCTTCTCCCTTTCACAGCTCTTTCTTGCTTCTGCTTGGTTCTTTTTACATATTTATAGGTACCCAGAAGGTTACTAGTAGCTAAACCCAAGTTCTTTTTCCCTTGAAAATCACTCTTGTTCTGTGATTCTTAGGCTTCCATTTCTCAAGATTTCTCTGGGTTTTGCTTATCATTTCAGGTACTTTCTGAAACACTCTGCCTTTTGCATTTATATGGTAAGAAGGTGTAATCTTTGTGCTTTTGTGTCTTTATGGTTTTGCTGGCAAGAGTTAATTTTTTATTTTATTTCTTAAATTCGTTTGTCTATTTTTGGACCTAACTTGTACAGAGGAGAATATATTTTAAATTTTAAGAAAGTATAGTTGTTTCGTATTGATAGATAGGTGAATTTGTAGAATAGATTGAATGTGAGGGGACGGGTAAAATAAGACTCATAGTGGCTTGTTTTTGTGGACACAGAATTGAGGTATTGAAATTAGCTTAGTGCTTGATCTATTGGTTTTGGGGGGAGAATGTGTTCAAGTTGATATAGTCAAAAGCTAGGCACACGACCAATTGACTTTGCACAAGTGTGTATCATGTTTGGTATTTGCTGGGTTTTAAGGTTTCTAATATTCAAATTCATTTGAGGCAATCTAGTGTAGGAGAAAATAATTTGCAGTTCTATATTGGTTAAGAAACTTTTACCGTCTGAGTTTATGTGTTGAGAAGGAGGAGGATGAGATGCTAAGAACTTGAGTCACAGAGGCTCATTAGCTTGTTCACCTTAACTTTTTTGTTTGTTTGTGTGGTTGCATCTTAACTTTTTAATTGCACAAGGATCTTACTTTTCTTTTGATATTTCAGGTTCTCCGTCCCATTGTTATGTTCATTCGACTGAAAGGTGGTAGCTAATAAACTTACTTGGGATGCAGTAAAGCTTATTTTACTAGTTTGGTTGTACTTATCAATTCAGATACTGTATTTAACATGAGAAATTTTGGACGCGGGTTCGTTATCATGGAACTTTACTTGTGATCATACCAAGTGTTTGATGTTGTCTATTTCATAATAGTTTCTCTAACTCTTGAAGTACGTTCTGCAGCTCCAATTCCTTAAAGTCAGCTGAAACTATGAGGCTTATTGTCTCCATATGTTGTGGAATCATTTTTGGTTTATTCATAGGAATTTCATTTCCTACTAGCTCATTAACCAAGGTATAGATCGATAATACCCTCCTTGTTCTTACAATCATATTGTGATCAATTTCGTGCAATGCTGTAATTTCATTTGTATATAAGATACTTCTTTTGGTTCCCTTTTTTCAGCTAAATATAACAGCCAGTATTGTAAGCAACTTCCCAATTGCTAGAGAGAGAAATAATATTGTTTCAGCCCAAAAGCATGCAGATTCATCTTCTAATACTTTGGACATTAGCAATCAGAATGCAACAGGTCAATTGCAGGTACATCCTTGCTACCACAAAATTGATTTCAAGTTCAAGATTTAGGGCTTTGGCCAGCAGTATGAACTAGTATTATTTTGCTGCAATTGCTTAAAAAGTTTTAGTCTTCAAGTTCAAGCATTTTGCATGTTTCAGTCAATACTTTCTTTTAGTGGCAGTGGCAGAATTAGCTCCGACAGGAATCTTTTAGCATGTCCTTTTTTCTTGTTTGTTCTGGATTTAACTAGTCTTATACTCTTTATCTACTACCTGGTAAATGTCATTCTTGCTTTGTCTTGCACATTTTTCTGCTTATTTCAAGTGCTGTTTAATCAATCTTCTTCATCTTTATCTTCTTTAATTCTTCATGTGCGTGACTGTGTTTGATGTTTGAGATTATGCAAGCAAATATCTTAAGATAAAAGCACATTTTCCATCTGATAGTCATTCTTACTCTTATCAGATTTGGGTCCAATCAAACCCTAGAGGGGCAGAAAGATTACCTCCAGGGATTGTTACTTCTGAGTCTGACTTCTATCCCCGGAGATTGTGGGGGAAACCCAGTGAGGTAAGTGTAACATGAACTTGCATATCACAATTGCTACTTGTCACGTGAGCTTGAAACGTAATATTCTCTTATACAGTAAAATAAAATTTTATGCAGGACTTGTAGTTTTTTGCCTGTTACTTTTAGGATCAAACTTCGTCCAAAAATAGTAACCCATCTCCGTCCTGAGTTGGCTTTGATCTAGAGAAAATCTAAATCTTTTCCGTAACAAACTATATCACAAAATTTGATTTATTTGCTCCCACTAATCTACCTGTTAGGTAGAGGTAAGGTCTGCGTACAGACTACCCTCCCCAGACCCCACCTGGTGGGAACATACTGGGTTTGTTGTTGTTTTTGCTGCTCCCACTAATCTACCTGTTAGGTAGAGGTAAGGTCTGCGTACAGACTACCCTCCCCAGACCCCACCTGGTGGGAACATACTGGGTTTGTTGTTGTTTTTGCTGCTCCCACTAATCTAGATCAAGGCTGTTGTGATTTGCAAACCTTAAGAATGAAGGCATTGTACTGATTAATCCAAAATAAAAATTGGGAAGAGGCATCTTATTATTGTATTTTATCTGCAGGACCTACCCAGCAAGCCAAAATATCTAGTAACGTTTACTGTTGGTCTTAATCAGAAGCACAACATCGATGCTGCTGTAAAGAAGGTACATCAATCTGTTTCCTTTTGTTGGCTCCTCTCTCCCCACTCTCTATTCAAGTCCTCACTCATCCTAACCATTTTTCCTGTACAGTTCTCGGACGACTTTACAATTCTTCTTTTTCACTATGATGGTAAGACGACTGAATGGGATGAATTTGAATGGTCAAAACGAGCCATCCACGTGAGTGTTCAGAAACAAACAAAATGGTAAGTAATATGATAAAGTTATTCTGGACCGGAACTATGATCAACTTTAAACCATGTTAGTGACAAGAAGTTTACCTCTTTATAAGGTGGTATGCAAAAAGGTTTCTGCATCCAGACATTGTCGCCCCATATGACTATATTTTTATCTGGGATGAAGACCTAGGAGTTGAGCATTTTGATGCCAAGGAGTAAGTATTTTGTAATTTCCTGTGTTTAACAACTGATTTGACCCAATATCTTAGTTTCTCTAAATTCGTTGGTCCAACCCCAGGTACATTAGACTTGTCAAGAAGCATGGTTTGGAAATTTCACAGCCAGGTTTGGATCCCAGGAAAGGAACAACATGGCAAATGACAAAGAGAAGAGGTGATCGTGAAGTTCACACGTAAGACCAGGAATCCCATGATATTATTTATCTTCCGAGTCTTGTTTCACTCTTGTCTTTTTAACTGTTTTATACTTGGTATTTAGATTTCTCTCTGTTTATTCCTTTTCTTTTCTTGATTTATCTGATCAGGATAACAGAAGAGAAACCAGGCTGGTGCTCAGACCCATATTTGCCTCCATGTGCAGCGTACGAATAGTTCTCCTGTTTGCTAGTTTGTTCAGTTCCTTTACTTTTTTCAATAATTATATTTTGTTTCAGTTCTTAAGTTGTCCTTACCATGTAATCTTCTCTGTTTTCAGATTTGTAGAGATCATGGCTCCTGTCTTTTCCCGAGATGCATGGCGTTGTGTGTGGCATATGATTCAGGTATCTCAGCTTTTGCATATTAAACGCAGAGAAGGTCTTACACTTAGTGCTATGTTGAGATTGACTGTGTTGTTTTGTGACATGTAGAATGACTTGATCCATGGTTGGGGACTTGACTTTGCACTTCGTAGATGTGTTGAGGTAAGTTCAACTCATCGAATGAATTCAGTCTTCTTAGCTACTTTCTTCACATGTATTCGTCTTGTTAGTACCAAAGTATTCAAGGCACTAAGCATATATATATATACATTGTGTTTTGAAGCCTGCTCATGAGAAAATTGGAGTTGTGGATGCTCAATGGATTGTTCATCAAGGTGTCCCTTCCCTTGGAAATCAGGTAGCAAGATGAAGTGAATATTGCCATCTACTTATCCATTCACACACCTTAGTTTGACATGTAATCTTCTAGTTGGTAAAAGTGGAACCAATCCTTGCTTTTGTGTAACTTAATTTTGGAAGCATATTGGAAAGCATGATAAAACCTATAGCCATCTTTAAGTTATGCCAAAGGAAGTAGACTTGTTTATGCATAGCATAATTATTGGCTTTTATTCCAAAGTGACCACTTTTTTCCTTTCCTCATTCACTCTATACAGGGGCAATCAAAAGATGGGAAGGCTCCATGGCAAGGGGTAAGTAATTCTATGTTACACTGAGTTAGCCCCAGTCCCCCCAACAAAAAAAAAAAAAAAAAAAAAAAAAAAAAACTCCAGCAAATTCCTTTCTAGTAAAGAAAGTTTTCTGGAGAGAAAGGGCCCGGGATCAAGTCTGTTGACAGTTCACTTTTTCTTTGGAATATGTCTGTTGAGCTACTTGTGTTTCATCCTTTTCCACTTTAAAAACTTGAAGCAGGTGGATTGCTATATATGTTATTAATTGAGCTTGTATGTTGTTGTGGCAGGTGAGGGAGAGATGTAGAAAGGAATGGACAATGTTTCAATCAAGGGTAGCAAATGCAGAGAAAGCTTTTTTCAAGTCAAAAGGAATTGATCCTTCCAATCTCACATCTCACTGAGTTAACATGGTCAAGTTGACAATATACACAGTATTGGCAATTTTGCCTAGGATGATAATGATAGGTTCCATCTTGTAAAATTGATAGTCATAGTTGTTAAGATACATTAAAATAGCATATATATAGAGAGCTTCTTCAATAGAGTTGTGCATGGTCGCGATTTACCTATAATAAATAAGTTTGAAAAACATTGATGCTATTACCATAAGTCAGTATACTTTGCTATGTCTAATATTAAAACCAGTTTGGTTTCAACGCTTCTCCACAAGCATATTGAAGTTGAAGATGAGAAAGGCAAAGAAAATGGGGCTAAAGTGAACGCCTCATTTTATATGGTCATTAATTTCTAGTCTCCATCCAAATGGATGAGGTATAAAACGGAGAAATTCTTTACTCTTCTACCTTACATTCATGGAATAGCCTTTTTCTTTGAAAAGAAAAGTTTCTTTTACCAGAAAATGCATTTAAAGCAGATTTCCACGCTGATGTATAGCTTTTATATCAGTACCTTTGACTTGAAACAATCGATGCGTCAGATTTCAAATTAGACAGGTTCAGTTATATGAATCCTCATTTTGCAAATTAGATAGGTTCAGCCATATAAATCCTCGTAATAGATATAGAGAGCGAGTGTTTGAACTAGACATATACTTATTATTCTGAACTTTTTTAAAGAGAATTTGTTTATATTGAGTTCGCAGTCACTGCCACAAAGGAATCAGCTTCGACTTGTATTTATTTTTTTGATGGGTTGGTGGGGATAATTACAAAACAGACCTAGAACTCAATAAATAAGAGCACGCACGTTGAAGCTGAGATTTCGGACAATCATTGCAGCTGTACTTCGACGTTGCGTTCTTTCTTAAGATTTACACAGCACAGATAATGAGGAGGTGCATGCACCTTCACAATCTTTGTTCTCTGTCTTTCCAGCATTTGATGTCATGGGCGGCTTTCCATCCATGCCCCATGACCCCTTGGACGCGCCCCGTGGCGTCCTAGCAAGCCTCCCAACGCCTAAAGTCACGGACGGCCCCGTGGTCTTGGCCGCTCCAAGTGACAAGCGCGCAGGTGCCTCTGTCGCCCCACCAATTTCCCTCGCTAGCGCCCAGCCGCAAGCAGCTACCAACAGCGCCGCGCGCACAGACAATGCTGTGCGCGCAGATCATGATGCCGGAGACAAAGTTGCTGCCAACGGACCTGTTTCTACCTCTGTAGAAAACTAAGTCCTTTTCTTTGTAATCATAGACTAGCTTTATTCCATGTACTTCCATTATGTTTCTCTAGCCTAGTTTAGTCTACTCATGTAACTAGGGTTTATTTTTTTAAAGCATTATTAGGGATTATATATNTCATCATTTCAAACATTATTACTGTTCTCTCAATTGTTGGCATTGATTTTCCCACACGACACTGACAATCTAGTCTAGCGTGTGGCGGGGACCTCATTTGGCGGACAACAACCACCCTGACATTGGTTGCTTAGCCTTAAGTCGCCCTTCCAAAGCATCTTAGGAAGGCGCCGCGTAACATTTGGTATCAGAGCCTAGGCTCGACATCGGACGAGGGAACGCAT
>MDKH01153447.1:0-19534 GCA_005239495.1 Nicotiana undulata | reverse complement strand
ATATATGCTTAAGGAACGAATTCCAATTGAAAAATATCAAATTTAACTAAAAGATCTGAAACCAGTCAAAACCCGACTTTCGGGCCCGTGTCCCGAAACTCAAAATTTTTTAAACAAAAGTGCTCTTCGTCCTCTCACGAGTCCGTACATATAAAGAACACCAAAATTGGAGTCCATTTGACCCTTCAAATCGACCCTTAAAGGTCTCATAATCTCAAGCCCTAAAACCCAATTTTTCTACTGATTTTCCATGAATTTACACTGGTTTTATGTTCTATAATCACCCATAATCGAGTTTTAACGATCAAAACACTTACCTCCACGAAGAACAAGGATTTCCCTCTTCAAAATCACCCCCAAGAGCTCTTTTCCGTACAACAATGGTGAAAAATAAGGTTTAAGTCGCGGAATGGTTTAATTATTTAACTGCCCAGGTATTTCCGCACCTGTGACTCACTTAACCGCACCTGCGCGACCGCACCTGCGCGACCGCACCTGCGGTCCTTTGACCGCACCTGTGAGCCTTCCGCACCTGCGACCCCCTGCCCGCTCCTGCGGGCCCGCACCTGCGATCAAACATCCACAGGTGCGGAAATCTCTGTGATTTCACACCAACAGCTTTTTGCTGCAATTTCCAACTTCCGAAATTTCCGTTAACCATCCGAAATCAATCCCGAGCCCCTCGGGACCTCAACCAAACATACCAACACATCACATATGATCATACAAACTTAGTTGCACTCTCAAAACACCAAAACTACCATCAAAACACCAAATTCACATCAGATTCAAGCCTAAGAACTTTGATATTCCTAAAATCCACCAATGATGCCGAAATTATCCAAATCAACTCCGATTGACCTGAAATTTTTTAGACAAGTCCAAAATAACATTACGAACCTATTCCGACCCCGATAGCCTATTTTCCACTGCCGACCGGAAATCACCAAAAACTAGCTTTCGCCAATTCAAGCCTAATTCTACACCGGACATCACAAAAATATTTTGGACACACTCCTAAGTCCCAAATCACCTAACGAAGTTATTCGAACCATAAAATCTGCATTCCGAGGTCGTTTACCAATAAGTCAACTCTTAGTTGACTTTTCCCATTTTAAGGCTATTTTTAAAGGCTAATTGACTGAACTCTCACTACAACCATTCGATTTCAAGCATATCAACTCTAATACATCAAATACAGTATAAACAATCTATAACTAGTCAATAACAACAATTATAATGCAGTTTTTTACGTAACAACGGACCGTGTCGTTACATTAATGCACGTGTAACTGATGATGATGAGCACCTTACAAATCAGGATTTAGCTAATGTTAAAATGCTTGTAGATTTTTTAGAAAAATTTTATATTGCTACAAATGAATTTTCTAGGCAATATTATCCTACTATATCTAACTGTTTAATTTATATTGCAGAACTTGCAAATTTGTTTACTCATTTTTCAGAGGGTGGAGTAATTTATCAACTTGCTATTGATTCTATGAGAAAAAAGTTTAATTTTTTTTCCTAGTCCCCCTATTTATGGTGTTTCTTCCTTGTTAAATCCTACTATGAAATTAGTAGGTCCTCAATTTTGGTATGAAACGGTTTATAATGGTTTAGCACTTGAAGATGAGAAGTTTTCTACACTTTCGGAAGCAATAGCCTCAATTAAAATAAATGCTCAAATTATTTATATTGCTTACCAAATTGCATTAGATCATGCTAGACCAAATGTTCCAACCCCTACTTCTTCTAGTTCTCAATCATCTAATAGAACTGTGGGAGTAAGAGCACTTAGTGCTTGCGGGATTCAGTGTAACGACCCGGTCAGTCATTACGTAGAACCTGCATTATATTTATTGTTATTGGCTTGTCATAGGTTGGTTAGACTGTTTATGATGTGTTAGAGCTGGTAGGCTCGGAATCGGAATGGTTGTAGCGAGAATTTTGTCATTTAGTCTTTAAAAATAGCCTATAGTTGGAAAAGTCAACTGAGAGTTGACTTATTGGTAAACGACCTCGAAATGCGAATTTTATAGCTCGGATATCTTTTTAGGTGATTTGGGACCTAAGAGTGTATCCGGAATATTTTTGTGATGTCCGGTGTAGAATAAGGATTGAATTGGCGAAAGTTAGTTTTTGGTGATTTTCGGTCGGCAGTGGAAAATAGGCTATTGGGGTCAGAATGGAATTCCGGAAGTTGGAATATGTTTGCAATGGCATTTTGGATATGTCTTACAAATTTCAGGTCAATCGGAGTTGTTTCGGATAGTTTCGGCATCGTTGGTGGAATTTAGAAATTTCAAAGTTCTTATGCTTGAATTCGACGTGATTTTGGTGTTTTGATATTATTTTTGATGTTCCGGGAGTGAAACTAAGTTTGAATGATCATTATTGATGTGTTGGTAAATTTGGTTGGGGTCCCGAGGGGCTCGAGATGGATTTCGGATGGTTAACAGGCTACTTTGAACTTGTAAAATCTGCTATTTTTCTGGTGTCAGTGCAGCAACAAAATGTAAATCGTGATCGCGTGGATTGGTCCACGATCACGTAGAGTAATCTGGAGCCCGGTCATTTTGTGAATCGCGATCGCAGGAGTAGGAGTGCGATCGCGAAGGTGTGCAATGTTGGTCAGTGTGATCGCGTGAGTATTGGTGAGATCGCGTAGAGTTAGAGAGGCGCGTGTGGGGGCTAGTCAATTGTGCTACGCGATCGCGTGGTCAGGTTCGCGATCGCGTACGTTAAGGTCATAAGGAACTGCGATCGCAAGGCATATGTTGCGATCGCAGAGAGTATATTTGGGCAGCTGAGGATTAGTGCTTCGCGATCGCGATGTGTGTCCCGCGATCGCGATGAATAAAGACCTGGGCAATATTTAAATAAACCCTCCGCGACCATAACCCACTTTTCCACCATTTTCGAACGGGAAGAGAGCTTTTGAGGCGATTTTGAAGAGAAAAAACCTTTGTTCTTCATTGAGGTAAGGTTTTTGGACCTTATAACTCGAATATATGTGATTAAGGACCAAATTATCATCGTTTAATTTATGAAAATCAGTAGAAAAAGATGGAATTAGGGCTTGAGAATATGAGACCTTTTAGGGATGATTTGAGGGGTCAAACGAACACCGATTTTCGAGTTCTTTATATGTACGGACTCGTGAGATGATGAAGAACAGTTTTGTATAAAATTTGTTGAGTTCCGAGATGCGGGCTCAGAGGTCGGGTTTTGGCAAATTTCGGGTTTTGTGCTAAAATTGATATTTTTCAATTGGAATTCATTCCCTTAGCATAATTTGATGAGAAAAATCTGATCTTTATAGATTTGAAGCACTCAAAAGTTGATTCGAGAGACAAGCGGGTTGCAGAGTAGCTTTTCGGGCTAGCTTGAGGTAAGTAATGTCATTAAATCCTGTCCTGAGGGTATGAAACCCCGGACTTTACATCCTTTCACAGATTTGGAGTAACGCACACACTGTATGACGAGTGTGGGGCGTGCACGAATTGGAAATTTGGAAATATGTTCCTTTAGGCAACTATTGAGTTGCGAAACTGCTTTTAAAGCCTATGTTCTATAATATTATTATGATTTGACATAATTGGGCTGTAAGCCATGTTTGGAGCCTAGTGTCGATCTGTTTTAACCCCTTGGGGGCTATTTAACTGATATTCTCACTGCTTTGAAACTATGATTTTACACTCAGTCTTTCTTGTGAAATTGTTGACACTCTTATTTGATAATACTACTATTTCTTGAAATGAAATACTATTTTGGGTCGAGAACCCTGTTTTATTCATGGCCCGAGTGGCATGCTGAGAGTGTCTGGCTGAGTGAGGCCGAGGGCCAATGTTGTGAGGATGTTATGATATGATAGAGGCCGAGTGCCTGAGAGTAATTTATGCCATGATGTGGCTTGTTTATAGCGCTTGGGCTGTAGGAGCCACTCCGGAGTCTGTACACACCCCCAGTGAGCACAAGTACCTACTGAGTGCGAGTGCCGAGTGTAGAGTGATGAGTGATTGGGAGGCATGAGTGATAGTGAGGTTGTCTGAGGGGCTGATGCTGAGTGACTGTGAGGTGCTGAGTGACTATTATTGAGTGATGGTGAGGTGCTGAGGGAATGTTTATGAGTGATGATTATGGCCCGATGGGCAGTTTTATGATGATATTTTACTGAGTTTTGATTATGATTCACTTCATTTTTCAAACTAATATTTTGAGAGTTTTAATGAGAAATATTGGAAAATATACTTGTTTCAAAGGATTTTATGGAAACTGGTTTTCGAACTCATGTACACTTTATTGAGACTTGGTGTTTTACTGTTTTGTGGAATGGTGTAATTGTGTTGTGTGTTTCTTATTCTTCTGACTGTGATTTATTTTCATTACTACTGAGTTGGCGTACTCATCATTACTCCATGCACCTCTGTGTGCAGATCCAGGTACTGGTTCGGAGCAGTAGTCGTCCGAGTTCATTGTCATCAGCGTTTGGGATTTCGAGGTAGTTGTCCAGCGTCCGCAGCTTCTCCATTTCCCTTCCTTATTTAGTATTAGTATTTTATTCCTAGACATTGTCTATGAAATTAGCAGAGTTAGTTTATTTCTTAGATGCTCGTGATCGGTTGACCCCTGTCTTGGGGGATTAGTTTAGACTGTTGAATTATATTATTGATGCTTAAAGACTTAAAGAAATTATATTATACTTTGTTGCTAGTTATTATTGTTTTTTGAGAAATTATATTAAAACAAATGTGTAGTTATGTGATGGTTGGCTAGCCTAGTTCCACGATAGGCGCCATCACGACCTGTTAGGATTTGGGGTCGTGACATTCAGGGGTTCTCAAGGTTCCCACACTAGTGATTGTTCACAACTAAATGATCTTGAAGTTTATTTGTTGCAGGGAATTGATGAAGTGAATCCCCACGGCTCCTTTAATATTTTGGAATGATCGAAGGACAAAGAAAAACACTTTTCGATTCTTTCAAGGATAGCTCAAGACATTTTAACTATTCAAGCTTCAACAGTGGCATCAGAGAGCACTTTCAGTCAAGCAAGACTTCAACTGGGTGATTATAGAGCGTCTATGAGGGAGAGCTTGGATCCGTTCAGAACGAAGAAACTTTGGACTTGCTGAATCAAAACCAGAGGCAGACGAAGCTTACGAAGAAATGCTAACTGAACTTGCGGAGGATATTTCTTCGCCCGAAAGCGGTGATGAACAAGCTTCTTTTCCGCCACCACCAACGCAAATTCCTCCGGACCTTGAAGGATTTATGAGATTTGTATGAAATACAATGTAAATTAATATGTAACTTGTATTTTGGCACATCTTGATTAGTTTATTCTTCTTCTCAATGGTGGTATTGGCACCTCGTTGTGCTCATTCCATTGGGGGGAATAAAGACTAAGAAAGATATTGCCATGTTCTGTTAATCCCATAATAATAAAAATTATAACGCATTCCTTTGAATATCTCTTTACAATATTTTTGTGTTTAAATTTGAATTAAAAAATTTAAGTCACAAATATATAATATAATTTATAAAAAATTGCATTAGATAAAAAATATTTAAAAAAAAATAGACCTGGCCCACTTAGGCCCACATAGGCCCGGGACCAGCCCACTTAGCCCCGAACCATTAGTTAGTGGTCTCAGTCCTGGGCCAGTTCCTACAAAAAATCCCACGAAGTCGGGCCCACTTAGGACCGCCCCACGAAGCCCGGTCCCACTTAAGACCGACCCACGAGGCCCGTTTAGGCCCAGGCCCGACTCACATTACAACCTTATTTAAATCACCCAACCCCAAAACCTAATCCGTCGCCTCTCTACTCTCTCCCCTTTGAAGAACCTTAACCCGCCGCCTCTCAAAGTCCCTCTCCTAATCCCTCTTTTAATGGGATTTCCTTCCCATTCACTTACTATATCTGTATATTTCTGTTACTGGCTGATTCTCTATGGTATCACCTAGTACTTGCCTAAACATGGCAAGTACTCTTACCTTGATTCTGTTGAACTCCATCTCTTGAATCTGGACGATATCTCATCCACACAGGTTTGTTCTACACCGTGTCCATCTCTTGAATGTGGACGATATCTCGTCCACACACGTTTATTCTACACCGTGTGAGTTCAATTTTGTCTATATTTTGCTGATTCGTACTTAACCCTAAAACTAGGGTTTACAGATTTTCTTTGGATCGAACAAAAATTGGTTCAAGCCTTTGATTTTTAGTGTTATCTCGTCTATATTCGTCATATTATGTGTAAGTTTGATTTTTCTTCTCTGCCGATTTTTCACTTGCCTTAAAAGTTAGGATTTTCAGATCTTTTTTCCTTAAGTAATTTGATTCACTGATTTCGGTGCTATTTGTGTCTCCATTCATCTTATTTTGTTAATATTCTGTTAACATTTTGTTTTCCAAAAATTAGGGTCTACTTATTTTTTTTCCATGAATCTGATTTCTTATTCGATTCTTCATGATAGTTATTCCTTATTTGTGTTTGATTTATACTTTTGCTTATTTACTCGCTCGATCTCTGTCACTATATAAACCCCTTCCCCTCCCCCTTTAGGACAGACTTTTTGAATCACTATAACCTCACTAGATCTAAAAGCTTTACTCTAATATTTTGCTCTATACTTTGGTTTTGGCCGGCTGAAAGCCAAGGCCATTAAGTTTTGAGTTCTTGTTTCTATTCCGAACACCGTGGACTTTTGTTATACTTTCCTTTAACTGGTGAGTTACTGAACCTTTGTAATTTCGTTCCTATATATCTATGACTTGCATACGTTTTTCACTTCCGAAAGTTCATGGCTTAATGTGTTGCTGGATTAATCTGTGTGCAATTCCATCTGCTGCACCTCAGTTTTAGGTCTCTTTAATATCTGACTTCACAATGTTGCTAGCCTAATCCTAATTCAAGTAATTGAGATCCTTTTAATTCCGTTTATCCAATATACTATGGATTACTATTGTGTGCTTAACACTGGTTAACATCTATTTGGTGTTTAATTCTGCTTAAGGTTGTCCACTTTGTTATTTGAATGAGTTCCATCTGCATAATTTGGGTTCCTTTTAGTTAATTGGACTAATAGGTTAAACTTGAATACTTACATTTCTATGTGAACATGAGTTTATTTTCCCTTTCTGTTCTGAGCCTCCATAATGGCCATCTTGTATGTGTGTATGTTCTGTGTCAAGATCATGTTCTATCAACCATAACTAATTTCCCAGTTAATCTTCCCCTTCAGCATGCTTTGGTTCCCTTATTTCACCAGTAGTTGTTATAATTTGTGCTCATCTACCATATCTAAATGTTGTTTTGCTGCCTGATGTGAGGTTAACATAGCTATCTTATGATACTAGGATATATACTTAGCATAATTTGGACCTTAGGTTTTCACTTATTCGGTATTATTTGCATGATGATCTTTGTTAAATCTACAAACTATTTTCCTAACTCTGTCAATATGTTATTGCCTATGTGCTAAGTGTTGGACCTGCTTCTGAGTCTTTACTAGGTTTGTTTCCAAAATCTTGTGACTTGTTAGAGCCCTATATACTACATTTGGTTGTGTCTGTTCAAATCCCTCAATTCCTTCCCCTCAACCTTGGTCCACTCTCTTTCACTTGTTACTTGAGCTTTTGAGTTCTCATTTTGAGCTGGATGAAATCCAAGGCAACTTAGGCTCTACCCTTTGACCTCCCTAGTGTGAGCATTGGGTCCAATTGAGACCCTTGTGAACTCTGACACACTAGGACTTGGTCCCTAGTTATTCTCTGAATCTCTCCCATTAACCTCCCTAGTATGAGCACTGCCTGGGTTCCTGAAGCCCTTGGAAACTCTGACACACTAGGGTCTTGGTTCTATTTTCTCAACTTTGTTTTCTACGTATTGGCTGAATCAATTGGTTTCTAGTTACCTTATGAAGATATGATTTCTGGGCTATGATAAACTGTGTGGACTTGAGAATGAAAGTCTGGCCTGGCTGGGTGTATATTTGGGCCTGTTGTGGGATCACTATAGTTACTTTATTCTGTAATTTATGCCATTCATTTGGATCTGTAATAATGTTGTAATAACAATTGGGGTATTAGTAAAATTGGAAGATGGGGAGTTTATCTTAACATTTGCATGAAATTGGTAGAAATCTTGTCTACGGGTGTTTATTGTGCTCAAACATATTCTGCTATTGTGTGTGTTAGAAAACATGCCTATAGGTGTTTTACTTTGTTCAAATATATTCTGCTATTATGCGTTAGAAATCCTGCCTATAGGTGTTCTACTTTGCTCAGATGTGTTCTTGTCCCGACCCAAATCCTAGTCTAGGCCGCGATGGCGCCCAACACCGACGTTAGGCAAGCCAACACAATTCGTCTAGTGAGTCTAGTTTATTTTTATAAAGCATTTCCAACAATTTCCAAGATTTTAGTCACTAAGCAAGGAAAATAAAAATAGCAAGGGTGATTTGATCGGAATGAGCAAGAAAGTTAAAACCATAATTTAATACATGCCCAAAAATAATAGTCTACCAGTGTGTGCCAGGAACTAGTGTCACAAATTTATAGGCATCTAGTAGAAAGGAATCAAAAGAATAAGTATATCCTACTGTCTAAGAGGATATAGATAGGATAACAAAAGGAAGATTCCAGAGTGTTGCTGAACGACATCAAGAGAAGCAGCTCACCGTGAAGCCTCAAACCTCGTGAAGTCAAGAACGAGCTCTGGACTGATAACCAGATGCACCTACCTCAGAACCTGTACAATTAAGTACAGAAGCGTAGCATGAGTACATAAACAATATGTACCCAGTAAGTATCCAGTCTAATCTCGACGAAGTAGTGACGAGAGGTCGACTTGACACTCACTAGGGCCAAAATAGTATATTTTAAATATAAGGCTAAGCATGAATGACAAATATGAATAGGTGGTAAAGACAGGAAATGTCAAATCTCCCTACAAATACTTTATGTGTCAAATTCCTATCGTACAGGTTACTAATTCATTTTACAGGGTATTTAACAGTTAAACGACCACAGAAAAAACCAAACAATTTAACATGCACATAATATACCGTGAACGTATGGCCGATCCAACGAAATAATAAATGTGCATGCCGAAGGGTCGAACGGCACGAACCATAGATGCACTATTACCACGCTCGCCAATCGTACATGCAACGCGGTCAATATAAATATGGAGTTACCCTGCTCGTGAATCATACATGCGATGCAGGTACTCATTTATATACACATTCAAACAGTAAATCGGGAATTTATTAGGGAATATTCTTCCAAAGGGAAATCAATCCTCTTAATAATTTGATGAAATTAGGCAGTCTAAGTTCATCATTAAAGTTACAAATACTGCACGTAAATCATACTCATGGATCCTAGACTACCCAGACATAAGCATAATAGTACTATCATCTCGTGCGTGCATAGCCCCCAAAAATAGTAGCATATAGATCATTATTTCACCTATGGGGGCAATTCCCTCTTACAAGGTTAGAAAGGAGACTTACCTCGTTTCAAGCCCACTTCCCGGTTTAGGAATGCACCCGAATCTCCAAATTCGTCGCCCAAGAACTTGAAACTAGCCAAACATTACATAAATACATCAATTTATGTTCAAAAGTTCACAATTCTCCTATTTAAATGGTTACCCCAACCTAGTTGCAAGAATCCTAAAATGTACCCCCAGTCCCACATGCTCGGATTCCGGAATTTTTAAAACAAATTGTTGCCCATAACCTAAGGATGAATAATATATGGTTTTTGCTTGATTTCATAACAAATTTCTTGATTAAATCCTATTTTTATCAAAACCCTAGGTTTTACTCTAAACCCATGATTTCCACAAATTTTTGTGTGCTAATCTACCCAAAACTCAAGTATTAAACTCACTTTTAAGTAGAAATTAAATTACCTCACAATGCTAGGTCGAATCTCCCCCTTGAGAGCTCCAAAATCGCCCAAAGATATAATAAGATGATCCCAAATGCGCCTAAGTCTCGATTTTAAGTTCACTGCTCAGCTGCCCCCTTCGTCGCAAACGCGACAGGGGAAACACGTTCGCGAAGACTATTGACCCAGGACCCTAAAGGCCCTTCAATGCAAACGCGACAACTGGCCCGCAAACACGGAGGCTAGCCGGGCTAGACCTACGAGAACGCGGTGGGGTGATGCGACCGCGAAGAACAACTGGCCGGCCTAGCTACTTACCCTACGCGAACGCGGGTATCCATACGCGAACGCGATGGTCACTGACCCAGACCCTTCGTGAACGCAGAGTGGCCATCGGGAACGCAAAGAGAATTCTCCACCCCTGCCCAACTCCTTCTTCATGAACGCGGTGGTACCCTCGCGAACGGGAAGAAGGAAACCAGAACTGGCAAATCTGGTCTCTTGCAATTAGCTCCGAGGGGTCCGAAACTCACCCGAGCCCCCGGGGACCCCATCCAAAGGCACTGACAGGTGTGTATTCATAATACGGACTCGCTTGAATTCTCGGAACGCGAAAAACAACAACGAAACTAAGAATCCGACCCCAAAACCAAATTGAATCAAACTTTGAACTTCATGTTCTTGAATTCACTTTCAACATGCCGAAACACACCTATACTACTCGGAATGCCGCCAAATTTTGTGAGCAAGTCATAAATGACATGAAGGATCTATTCCCCATCTCGGAATTCCATTCGGACCTCGATATCACAAAACAAGTCCCAAACCTCAATTTTTGAACTTAAAGAATCATATTTCACTATTTAGCGTTGAAACGCTCCCGGGTAATCCAAAATCCGTTTCGAACATACGCCCGAGTCCGAAATCATCATACAAACCTACCGGATCCTTCAAAAACCGATTCTGAGGTCGTTTACCAGAAATGTTGACCGAAGTCAAACTTGGCCTTTAAGGCCAACCTTAAGGAACTAGGTGTTCCAAATTTCACCCAACTCTCCCGAATCCTGAACTAACCATCCCCACAAGTCATAAAACTCCAAAAGCAAGTACGGGAAGTCTTATTTAGGAGCACGGGGTTCTAGAACACAAAATAACTGGTCGGGTCGTTATAGTTTTGCCCTTGCGCGTTAGATGATCTGCCTAAAGGTGTCTAATTTGATCAAATCTATTCTGCTTCTACATATTAGACATCATGTCTATAGGGTTAATTGGTTAACATGTTATTGTTCACTTAATAAACATGCATATAGGATCTCAAATCAGTCTCAATTGTGACTATAGATAACATGCCTATAGGATCTAAAACCAGTCTTGATTATTGATTATCCTGCTTGTTTTGAACTTTCAAACACCGTGGCATTTTCATTATTAGAAACACATGCCTATAGGACTCGACTAAGCAATTTCGAATATATTGATGTGATTACCATCACCAATTACTGCATAAAAACACCTAGATATCATGCCTATAGGTTTAACCTCTTATACTTATAATCAGTAGGCAACTACGTAGTCTTTTAGAAATCGTATTAAGGAAAATGGCTTTTACATATGAAACTTCCTGCTTATTAAAATCTAGAATCACATAGAGATCATGCATGTATGATTCAATAACCTTAACTTCTCTAAAATCTGCAACTGTCAAATGCCTAATTTGTGTGCGTGCATTTGTTGTCTAAGTGCGGAGGCTAACTTGAGCCCTTATTTGTCAATCCACGAAAGTCCAACTTGTTTTGTATGTCGCCTAGTTTTCTTATATTTGAGCAACCTAAGTTAAGTCTAGAACCACTCAAAATAGAGGTCCAAACGCCTCCTAGACCATAGGTATGGACGGGTAGTGCACGCATAAGGTACGATATAGAATCAACTAGTGCGCTTTAAGTAAATAACTTGAAGATAGTAATCGGTTAGCAGGAGATGATAGTCTGTGCCCGCTGAATAATATGAGTAACACCCCACCTCAAGGGAGTTACGAAGTATTATTTATGTTTCACGGGGTGATCCTTTAGGCTATAAAAACTTAGGACCCCTCACCTTTTCTTTTAAAATCAATCACTTTTTACTTGCCCAATTTCGTCTTTTCTCTTTATTTAGACTAATTCATGTAATTCGAGTTCGGTCGGGACCCACAGTTGTGGACCTCGAGGAGTGCCTAACACCTTCTCCTCAAGGTAATTTGAGTCCTTACCCGATCTTTGGTGACGCAAACTAGTCAAACCTGAGTCATTTGAAAATAGGTGCCCTAACACACCTCAAACCCGTTAGGTGGCGACTCTCTTTTTTAACACCCTTCCTTAAAAGATTTGTCACGTGTCGAAACCCGATTTTGCGAGAAAAAGGGGCGCAACAATAACCTAAACCCGAAACTACACGTGCTGGTGTAGGAGTGAATTGTGAATATTCCCCTTATTTGGGATGAGATTGATGTGATGAAATTATTCCCCTCAATTTGGATGAGATTATTGGTAAAAGTGGATGATGTCGAACCACACAACATTGTGATGAGATAGCCTAGACGATTGGGTCGTGATCGGGCGCCATGTCGCACACATGCTGGTGATTGTGCTAGAAATTGTGATATAAATTGTGCTTGTGGTTGATGCCTTCAAATAAGGCGGCCTAGCCGATCGGGCCGTGATCAGACTCCGTGCCAAGAGTACGGTGGCAATGTGAATAGTGGCATTGTGAATAGTGGTATTGTGGACAGCGGTATCGTAAATTGTGGTATCATCGATACTAAAGATCTCCCTACTAAAAATATGTATTACTTTCATATTTTGAAAATTGTTATGTTTCAATTAGGCATTTGGATATTATTGATTGTGACTTGTTGCTTCTATGGCTTTCCTTTTCTTATATGGTCATTCTATTTTGAAAGAGGACTTTTATCTTTACATACTAGTGCTATTCGACAGTACTAATGTCCATTTTGCCGGGAGTGATGCATCTTTAATGGATGCAGGTAGTTCCACAACAGGCGGCAGTGATCAGTGATAGCGGTACACTCTCTTTAGCTGACTTGGTGAGCCCCACTTCATTTCGTGGTCATGTATCTCTTGTTTTTCATGTACTTTGTGTTTTGAGGTATAGTCGGAGCCTTGTTGCCGGCATTTTCATATTACTCTTCAGTTGTACTTAGAGGATCCGTAGATAGGTTGTAGGTGGTGGTTGATGTCGGGAGTCAAAACTAGAAATGTTGGTATTTAGCAAACACGTTTTTCATTATATCTTTAAACTTGTAATATTTTGGAAATTATGAATGAAGCTACTAACGGAAATGAAATGGAAGTTGCTAATAAAAACTAATTACTATTTGATTAATGGAGTACATCTCCTCTTTATTCATGTATTAGTTTGGGTTGAAGAAAATCTAACAAGCTCGCTCGGCTGGGTTCACTCGATTGAGCGTCGTCCGCGCTCCCTGAGTTTAAGTGTGATAGGAAAATTGTCATGCCTTGATAAACTAGGATAATGGACCTCAGCAGAACCAACACAAATTCAGATATTACAATATATGGAGTCAAACCACAAATTTTTAGCAACAAGTGAAGGAAAGCTGGGACAAGAACATAGAGGGCACGTGTATGTATAAACTGGTGGGGAAACTCAACGGGCTCAAGTCTGTTCGCAAAGCAATAAACATATGCCAATTTAGTGATGTTGAAGGCAAAGTTATACAAGCATAAAAACAAGTGGAGGACTGTCAAAAGGCACGATAAAGGGACCCTGCTAATCTAGAACTAATAACAAAGGAAGTCCAGCTTGCCAAGCAATGCCAAAGATGGGCACAAGCAAAGAATCAGTATCTGCAACAGAAATGCAAAATACATTGGTTGAATGCAGGGGACATGAACACTAAGTTCTTCCACAGCATGACTAAAGCAAGGAGGGATGCCAACTGAATCTTTACTATAGGAAACAACGATGGGGTTACAAAATTGTTGCATCTGACATAACTGAAGCTTTTGTGGATTTTACAAGAACTTGCTAGGCAAAAAACGCACAAATAAAACAAAAGTATGTAGTGAAACTGTAAAAGAAGGGCATGTTGTCTCAGCTAAACAAAGGAAAATGTTGACAGCAGAATTCAATGTTCAGGAGATAAAGCAAGCTTTGTGGGATATTGTTGGGGACAAGGCACCATGGCCAGATGGATATGAAAGCCAGTTCTTTAAGGACTGCTGGGAAACCATTACAGAAGATTTAATAGCAGGAGTGATGGAGTTTTTCAGAGCAGAAAAACTCCTGAAAGTATGGAACAATACAGTTCTCACTTTTATCCCAAAGTCATACTATGCAGACACAGTAAGTGACTATAGGCCAGTTGCATGTTGGAACACTATTTATAAAATAATGTCTAAATGCTACCTAGCAGGTTGAAATTTGTCTTGCATGATATTATATCCTCTAATCAAAGTGCATTTGTAGCTGGGAGAAACATAGTACAAAACATCCTCATATGCCAAGACTTGGTGTGGCATTATAACAGGAAGCAGACAACTAGTTGTCACGACGCAAATTCCCAATCCTCGAGATCGTGATGACTCCTAACACTACACTTGCTAATCAAGCCCATGTTAGAATTTACTTAGTTAATTTTCATTGAAATTCATTCAACCATAACAAAATGATTCACAATAAACTAAGCTTTATTACTGCCATTGAAAAAAATTTGCAAATAAAATAATAAATGAACACCCACACCAGGCCTCTAACCAAATAACTAATCATAAGACTATCCCAAAGTCTGGTGTCACAATTCACGAACTACTAAGAATACTAAAAATAATGGGCTGAAAAAATCGTATATTTGTTTTGAAAGAAGTAAAACAGTGTCAAAAAATAGGTGAAGACTCCAGGAATCTGCGGACGCTAGCAGATCTACCTCGTGTCTCCGAGCAATGACATCAGCTACTAAAAACACATAACTCTGACCAGTACCTGGAACTGCACAAATGGGTGCAGAGTGTAGTATCAGTACAACCGACCCCATGTACTGAGTAAGTGCCGAGCCTAATCTCGACGAAGTAGTGACGAGGATAAGGCGGGGCAATTATAACTTAACCTGTAACAATACATATAATAAAGCAAGAAAACAATTCTACACACAATAGGAGAAAACAAACTGCAACAATAAGTACAATAACTCGGTCGCCCATTCCAGGCCTCAGCTGTAACCAATATCTCATGTAAATTTCCAACACTTCCTAAGTTTTGACTTTTAAAATAGAAGTAAGTACGAAATACGAAAAATAGTAGAGTAAAATAGTAAATTTTCCAAATCTTTGTGTTTAACATCAGTAAAACATAAATGTCCACCCTTATCACAGTCAATTTTCCACCCTTATCACAATCAAATTTCGCCCTCTTATCACAGCCCCCTTATCACAATCAATTTTTGTTTATTCATCAAAAACTTTCACAGTTCAGGCCAAGCCTTTCACAGCACTTTTATTTCAGCAATTGCAACCAGAAAACCGTACTCCTCAAAACTCATCATTTTTATCACCAAAAATTGAAACCAACAAGCACATAATAATATACATCTCGTAAAAACAATGTCAAACTGCACCACCCTTCTATATCGCAAGGAAACCAAACAAACCACTGATACTCTTCCAAAATAATCACAACAAATTTTCAACAACAAAATAATAAGGCCAAGTAGCCATAGAAACAAGAATGTGCATAGAACAATCAAGACCGGAATCAATTAAGTTGGAAACGGAACATGGATCATGTTTAACGGATAATTTGGTGGTGCATAGATACTCGTCACCTCACCTATACACCACACACATGCAATTCACATAGCAAATAAGTGGGGATTCATATTCCCTCAAGTCAAATTTAAACCAAGCACTTACCTCGATCTCACAAGCAATTTACTATACTAGCACTACCATTCCTTTAGAATTTGCTTCTAATCCGCTCGAATCTAATCACAATTGGTTCAATGTTATCAATCATTTCCTAAAGGAATCAATTTTATTGTAAAACAATGGTTATCCTATGTTTTCCTATCCAGATTCAAAAATTGACCCCGAACTCACTTGGTCTAAACTCGAGGTTCGGACCAAAACTCGTTTATCCAATCTCCCCCGAGCCCGGATATGCAATTGGTATTGGAATCCGACCTCAATTCGAGGTGCAATTCCCCAAATTTTGAAATTCCTAAGTTCTACCCAAAAATCCTAATTTTTACCATGAAAAAACTCTAGATTATTGGTTGAAATCTTGTTAACAGTTGTTAAGGAATGAAAGGAATTAGTTAAAGATCACTTACCAATAATTTGGAGAAGTTTGGGTCTTTGAAAAATCACCTATGGAGATTTAGAGTTTGAGAGAATTGAAGAATAAGTGAAACTCCTGTCAAAAATCTCATTTAATAGGCTGCGGATGTCGCATTTGCGACCCGGAGTTCGCATTTGCGACATCCGGCACCAGCAGTATTTCTCTGACACTAAAATGGGCGTAACTTCTTCATACGATGTCCAACTTAGATGATTCTTTTTCCTATGGCTCCGTAATTAGGATACAGATCTAATGGTTCACTAAAACCTAAATTTGGAGTTCATTTTCTTAGTGTGGTTTCATTTTATTCTTGAAGAAATGACGATGAAGCATAAAAAACAAGCGCAACATAGCCTAATCCTATCTGGAACTCACCCAAGCCCTCGGGCTTCAAACCAAACCTTCACACAAGTCTAAAAATATCATAAGGACTTGCACGTGTGATCAAATCATCAACATAGCATCAAATCCACAAATTTAACCTCAAAACTCATGATTTTCTCAAGAACACTTAATTTTTTCCTAACTTTTCAACCGAAAGTCCGAATTACATCAAATCTACTTCGATTCTCATGAAACTTCACAGATAGGACTTACATAACATAACAAACTTGTTCCGGGATACAGAACAAAAATACGAGTCTGATGTCATAAATTTCACAAATTTTTACATTCCTTTATTTCTTGAATTAACCAACACAACAATTTTTCTTCAAAAATTATTTTCTAAGGCTAGGGACCTCGAAATTCAATTTTGGGCATACGCCCAAGTCCCATATTTTACTGCAGACCTCCCGGAATCGTCGGAACATAGATCCCGATCTGTTTACTCAAAAATGTTGACCAAAGTTAACTAAAACCAAATTTTAACTCTAGAAATTTCTATTTCTCGTATTTTCACATAAAAGCTTTCCGGATTCACGCCCGGAATTCGCACGCAAATGGAGAAAATTAAAATTAGTCTTTTGAAGTCCTAGAATCCTGAAATGGAGTCTTAAATAATAAGATGACCCTTTGGGTCATCACAATCTCCCCCTCTTAAACAAAACGTTCGTCCTCGAACGGACATAGGAAAATACTTGGTTTGGTAAATAATTTTGGAGATAACTACTCCACTTATTCGTCTCGGACTCCCAAGTAGTTTTCTCAATGGCTGATCTCTCTAGTGCATCCACATTGAAGAAAAATTCCTTTATTTTTGGAAAACAATAATGAAGAGGGAATGTTATTCACCCGTTGGAAAAATATTGAATAATCGCTTAGAAATCGTCGATTGAGGCTCATTATATCCATCATTTAAAAATGTTAAAGAAGGTCAAGAGGAGTCTATTTCGAGGAAAATGTGAATTTTGCTTTGAGGAATTCAATAATCAAACATTCGTCGACCGGCTCCACGAGTATTTGTGATACCAAGAAAATGAGGACTTAGAGTCAGCCAGTGTAATTAAAAATATGGTTGAACTTGATTCTGGTCCGGGGAGAATAAAGGATACCAAAATTCCGGGAAGAATCGAATCTTGAAGGTTTGATAGCCAATGTTCATGCATCAAATATTTGGTGGCACTATCTCCATGGTGTGCGGGGTGAGGTTTTCACAGACCCTTGCAGTCTTCAGTACTTGCTCTAGAAAAAAGGATCCTAATCAGAGACAAATGAGGTGGTTGAAGTTATTGCAAAATTACAACGTCATACCAACTTTTCACGTTCTAAGCATTTATCGACATCAGTCCTGTGTGGAGATATGGAAATCAAACTATACGAGTCAAAAGAGATTACGAAGAGGAGGAACAAAAGTCACACCATTTACAATTTGAAAGAAATAATAGGGCAATAACATTCCTCATGTGATGACCCAAGGGGTCGTTTCATAAATTTAGACTTCGTTCCATGCTTTATAGACATAAACAGACTAAAACTAAATACCTCGATTTGCGTGCACAGTCCGGGCATGAAACCGAAAAGCTTTTATGTGAAAATATGAGAAATAGTAATTTTTAGAATTTAAATTTGATAAAAGTTGATTTTGGTCAACATTTTGAGTAAACGGATCCGGATCCGTGTTCCGACGATCCCGGGAGGTCCGCAGTAAAATATGGGACTCGGGCGTATGCCCGGAAATGAATTCTGAGGTCCCAAGCCTTAGAAATCAACTTTTGAAAGGAATTGTTTTGCTGAAATGTTCATGAATTAAAGAAAAGAAATAATGCTACAAATCATTGGTATCGGGTTCGTATTTTGGTTCGGGATCCCGGTACAACTTTGTTATGATATTTAGAGGTTAAATGTGAAATTTGGTGAAAAAACGGAGTTCGTTTGACGTGATTCGGACATCCGGTTGAGAAATTATGAACTTTAAGAGTTTTTTGTTGAATATGATGAGTTTTGAGATTTACTTCATAGATTTACATGTTATTTTCATGATTTTATCGCACGAGAAAGTCCGTATGATATTTTTAGACTTGCGTGCATGATTTGTTTAGAGCCTCGAGGGCTCGGGTGAGTTTCCGATAGGCCGCGGGGTGTTTTGCACTTAAAAATAACTGCTGGTTTTTCATTGCTGGTGTCCAGGTATTTTGTTCTGTGCGATCGCATAGGCAAGTCCGCGATTGCACAAAGTAAAGTTGGAGGCCCTTCTTGGAACATTGTGCTAACGCACCAATAAGCATGCGTTCGCGGAGCACAGCCTGGGCCAAGTTGTGCGATCGCACAGCATATAGTGCGAACGCACTGAGTTAAATCAGGTCTGGGGGAGGGGAAGGGAGGCAAATACTATGTGCGATCGCACCCCTCTCCATGCGAACGCAGTGCTCAAATTTCCCTTACCTTGTGCGATCGCATATAATTACCCACGATCGCACAATTGCCCCAGCCCAGCTAATATAAAAATGAATTAAAACCGGGCAGAACCCTTTCTTCTCAAATTTTTCGAGGTTCCAACCCTAGAAACGAGTTTTCTTCAACAATCTTCATCCCCAATTCATTAGTAATCAATTCCAAACTTTGTTCTTTCAATTCCTTACTATTTTGCATCACTTTTAAAGCAAAAACAAGGAATTTTCATGGTAAAAATCTAGGATTTGGGTAGAATTAGGGAGTTTTGAAAAAATTAAAGTTTTATATCAAATTAAGGTCGGATTTCAAGACTAACAGCATATTTGGGTTCGTGGGTGAATGGGTAAACGTAATTTTGTCCGAACCCAGAGTTTAGACCAAGCGGGCCCGGGGTCGGGTTTTCACTTTTGTTTTTAGAAAACTTAGCAAAAATTA
>ML241630.1:0-53217 GCA_005239495.1 Nicotiana undulata | reverse complement strand
AATGTGGTGGCCGATGCCTTGAGTCGCAGAGCCGAGAGTTTGGGAAGTCTAGCTTATCTCTCAGCAGCAGAGCGACCCTTAGCCCTTGATGTTCAGGCCTTAGCGGGTCAGTTAGTGAGATTGGATTTGTCAGACCCTCCACGGGTGGTAGCTAGCATGACTTCTCGGTCTTCTTTATTTGATCAGATTAAGGCGAGACAATATGATGACCGACACCTATTGGTTCTTCAGGATAGAGTTCGTCAGGGTGATGCCAGAGATGTGACTATTAATGATGATGGAGTTATGAGGATGCAGGGCCATATTTTCGTGCCCAACATGGATGGTATTCAAGAGTTGATATTAGCAGAGGCTCACAGTTTGCGGTATTCTATACATCTGGGTGCCGCAAAGATGTATCAGGATGTGAAACAACAGTATTGGTGGAGACGGATGAAGAGAGATATTGTTGAGTATGTAGCACGGTGTCTCAACTGCCACTAGGTCAAGTATGAGCACCAGAGACCAGGTGGTTTGCTTCAGAGGTTAGATATTGCAACGGAAATGGGAGAGGATTACTATGGACTTTGTAGTTGGGCTTCCACGGACTTCAAAGGGTTTTGATGCTATTTGGGTCATTGTGGATAGATTGACCAAGTCCGCGCATTTCATTCCTGTCAGTACTACCTATACTTCCGAGCGGTTAGCTGGTATTTACATTAAAGAGATTGTCCGGTTGCATGGAGTTCCGGTTTCTATTATTTCTGACAGAGGTACTCAGTTCACATCTCAGTTTTGGAGAGCTGTACAGAAAGGTATGGGTACCGATGTAGAGTTGAGCACTGCATTTCACCCTCAGACCGACGGGCAGTCGGAACGGACTATTCAGATATTGGAAGATATGTTACGGGCTTGTGTGATTGATTTTGGTGGTTCATGGGATCAGTTTCTGCCATTAGCGGAGTTTGCATATAATAACAGCTATCAGTCCAGTATTCAGATGGCCCCGTTTGAGGCTTTATATGGTAGGAGGTGTAGATCTCCGGTTGGCTGGTTCGAGCCTGGTGAGGCTAAGTTGTTGGGCACGGATTTGATTCAGGATGCGTTGGAGAAGGTGAAGTTGATTCAGGAGAGACTTCGCACGGCGCAGTCTAGACAGAAGAGTTATGCGGACCGGAAGGTTCGGGATGTATCATTTATGGAAGGTGAGAAGGTACTGCTAAAAGTATCACCCATGAAGGGTGTTATGAGGTTCGGAAAGAGAGGAAAGTTGAGTCCTCGGTTTATTGGTCCTTTTGAGGTACTTCAGAAGGTTGGAGAGGTGGCTTATAGACTTGCTTTGCCCCCAAGCTTGTCGAGTGTTCATTCGGTGTTTCATGTGTCGATGCTCAGGAAATATGTTGGTGATCCGTCTCATGTGTTAGACTTCAGCACAGTTCAGCTCGAGGGTGATATGTCATACGAGGTTGAGCCAGTAGCTATTTTAGCTCGTGAGGTCAGAAAGCTGAGATCTAAGGAGATAGCATCGGTGAAAGTGCAGTGGAGAGGTCAGCCAGTAAAGGAGGCTACTTGGGAGACCGAGCGGGAAATGTAGAGCAAATATCCTCATTTGTTTGATACTCCAGATATGTCTCTAGACTCGTTCGAGGACGAACGTTTGTTTAAGAGGGGGAGAATGTAATGACTCGGTCTGTCGTTACGTAAAAACCTGCATTATAACTGTTGCTATTGACTTATTATAGATTAGTTATTCTGTTATTAATGTGTTAGAGTTGGTAGGCTTGGAATCGAAATGGTTAAATGAGAATTCAGGCACTTAGTCCTTAAGAATAGCCTTAAAATGAGAAAAGTCAACTAAGAGTTGACTTATTGGTAAACAACCTCGGAATGCGTATTTTATGGCTCGGATAGCTTCTTTAGGTGATTTGGGACTTAGGAGTGTGTTCAGAATAATTTTGTGATGTCCGGTGTAGAATTAGGCTTGAATTGGTGAAAGTTAGTTTTTGGCGATTCCGGACGGCAGTGGAAAATAGGCTATCGTGGTCGGAATGGAATTTGGATAGTTGGAACAAGTTCGTAATGTCATTTTGGACTTGTCTGCAAAATTTCAGGTCAATCGGAGTTGATTTGGATAGTTTCGGCATCATTGGTGAATTTTAGAAATTTCAAAGTTCTTAGGCTTGAATCCGATGTGAATTTGGTGTTTTGATGTTAGTTTTGGTGTTTCGAGAGTGCGACTAAGTTTGAATGATTTTATGGGATGTGTTGGTATATTTGGTTGGGGTCCCGAGGGGCTCGGGATTGATTTCGGAGCGTTAACGGACTCGTTTAGCCTTGAAAACACTGCTGGTTTTCTGGTGTTTATGCAACTGGAATTTGTTCATTGCGATCGCGAGGAATGGTCCGCGATCGCGTAGGGTGAGTGGCTTAAGCAGTGCGATCGCATGGACTTGATCGCGATCACGTAGGGTTAGCTGAGGAATGGAAGATTTTTGTTCTTCGCGATCGCATGGAGGAGGTCGCGATCGCGTGAGTTGAGCGGGGTGTGAAGTGCGATCGCGTAGAGTAATTGGGCGCGTGAGGGAGAAGCTGATGGTGCATCGCGATCGCGTGGGCACGGTTGCGATCGTGTGAGGTTGTGTGAGGGTGAAGCGCGATCGCGTGCTTAAGGATGCGATCGCGGAAGTCAAAGGACGTAACACTATGCGATCGCAGGGGCAAGGCTGCGATCGTGGTGAAGGAATCACTTGGCACATTTAAATTAAACCCTCCGCGACTTAAACCCCTTTTTACACCATTGTTGTACGGGAAAGAGCTCTTGGGGGCGATTTCTAAGAGGGAAATCCTTTTTCTTCATTGAGGTAAGTGTTCTAGTCATTAGAACTCGATTATGGGTGATTATAGACCTTAATCCCAGCCTTTAATTCATGAAAAATAGTAGAAAAATAGGATTTTGGGGCATGAGATTATGAGACCTTCAAGGGTCGATTTGAAGGGTCAAATGAACTCCGATTTTTGTGTTCTTTATATGTATGGACTCGTGGGAAGATGAATAACATTGTTCTGTAAAATTTTCTGAGTTTCGAGACGCGAGCCCGGGGGTCGGGTTTTGACCGAATTCGGATTTTTGAGTTAAATTCGATATTTTTCAATTGGAATTCGTTCCTTAAGCATATGTTGATGATACAAATCTGAACTTGGTAGTTTGGAGCCTTCAGAGGTTGAATTGAGAGGCAAGCGCATTGCGGAATAATTTCGGGCTAGTTTTGAGGTAAGTAATGTCTTTAAATCCTGTCCTGAGGGTATGAAACCCCGGACTATGCACCCTTTCACGGGTTTTGGAATAAAAAGGTTGAAACTTTGGAACATGTTTCTTATTTAGGTGACTATTGAGTGGTGAAACCGATTTTTAAGCCTTTGCTTAATTAGTATTTATACATTATGATATGTTTTGGGCTGTAAGCCATGTTTGGGGCCTAATGCCGATTTGTTTACCCCTTGGGGGATGTTTTTACTATTTTCCTCACTGATATGTTATGATTTTTCACTCAATCTTTTCTGTGAAATTTTTTTGACACTCAGAGTATTTTGATACTACTTCTTGAAAATGAAATACTGTTTTTGGGTCGAGAACCCGGTATACTATGGTCTGAAGGGCAAATTGAGAGTGTCTGACTGAGTGAGGCTGCTGGCCTATATTGTGAGGATGATATGATATGAGTGAGGCTGAGGGCCTATATTGTGTGTGAATTATGCCATGCTGTGGCTTATTATTGCGCTTGGGCTGTAGGATCCCTAATTATGAACTGTGATAATTGAATAAATGCGTAGTAAAGTGATGGTCGGCTAGCCTAGTTCCACGATTGGCGCCATCACGGCCTGTTAGGATTTGGGGTCGTGACATTGGGAAGTTTGATTAGGCTAATATGGGAATGCTAAGACTTAATTATATTAATCGATGTCATGGTTTCATGCTTATTATTAAATTGTGAACTGCTATAATTGAACAAAAGCGTAGTAATGGGATGGTTGGCTAGCCTAGTTCCACGATAGGCGCCATCACGGCCTGTTAGGATTTGGGGTCGTGACATGAGCTCTACCACACGATCTAGAGTAAGAAGAAAGAGTGACAATCCTAAATGCCCTATAGCCTCCTGCTTATAAGTGTGGTGCACGACACACCCATAAATAAGACTCTACTAGACACGACTTGTAGACTCCCTAGGACATAACTGCTCTGATACCACTTTTGTCACGACCCAAACCGATGGGCCGCGACGGGCACCAAGTACCTTACTCGACCGAGTACCAACGTAACGTATCTTTCTTATTACATCATCATATACACGTGACATACGGGCCTAATAGGACAACATAATCATTTATAAACTCAAAACATAAGCCGACAAGGCCGTACAATCTTTCACGTATACAACATATGTCTACAATCCTCTAAGAGTACATAAATGTCATAAAGGTGGGGATAGCATCCCGCCATACCAAACAATACACGTCTAAATCGTACTAACCAAACAAGCAACTCCGAAGCAAATGGAGCACACCAACATCTTCTGCTGATCTGATAGCCTACTTAGAGGGCTCTCAACCTGTCTATCGGGACCTGCGGGCATGAAATGCAGCGTCCCCAGGCAAAAGGGACGTCAGTACGAATAATGTACCGAGTATGTAAGGCACATAATGTACATAAGAGACATGGAAGAAATATAGAGTACATGACTAAACCTATAAGTCTGAATAACTTTGTAAATCATAAATTACTTTTAGCGTCATGCATATGCGTATGAATGTCATGTCGTGCATAGGTACATGTTTCATAACATCTTCATCCTCTGAGTNATATATACGCGTATATAATGCCGTTTGAATCATATTGCAGCCACTGTGGGCAACATCATCATCATATACCAGCTGATCAGGTGGTGGTGCGTATATAACGCCGTAACTGTTTCCCATATCCCATATACATATATTTACATATATACGCGTATATAACGCCATCTGGTCATGAGTCAATGCACATGTATGAAATGCATGAAAAGTACATAATAATCTCAATATTCCTTCCGGATAAACTTTTCCAACTACGTATTATTCTGAGACCCATGAACAGAAAATAATAATAATTCTCACGGGGAATCAAGAATATAGACACCCTTACTATTTCTATGAATAGAGTAATTTATAGAAACTTTGTATTTGCTCGTTTCTTCAGTATAATTTGGACCATGACAAAAGAAAGAAGGGATAGCCTTAACATACCTAGAGTAGGGAAAACTCCGTATAATATTCTTGGAGAAAATTGTACCGTACTCCTTTAGAACCGCAAAAGTTTTACGTTGTTAGGCTTCTAAAATCCTCGTTGTTAATAAGGCGTTGAAAATAAGAAATTTGAAAGTTTTAATAAGATGGCAATGTTCTGTTGTCTTTGATAAACTTCGTAATGTAAGAATTGATAAGAAATGATGTATCTAATACATTGTAAAACTTCCTAACGTAAGAATTGACAAGAAAATGGATTGATAAAAATTGTAAAAGTTCCTAATACAATTCTGATGGTAAGAATTATATAGAAATGATGTGCCCCTTTCTTAGCTAAGTTAGGTACCACCTATGATTACCTAATTACTTAGTCATATGTTTGGTAAGCTTTCTTGGTGCCACATTTTTTTTGGGGGGATTATTAATCTTTATCCCCTTATTAGTTAATTAGGTAATGTCTCGTTACTCGGTAATTAACCAAATAGACGCATAATTTTTTTTAATCTCAAATTACTTAAAATTCTACTTATTTTTAATATACTTTATACATCATACTACCGTGGTCATATGGTACCTTGTATGGTACTAGTCCATAAATATCGGGTATTATCGTTCGACCTGTATGTTATCCCAAATTGTCCACTTTCAATGAAACTCGTTTTCTTTAATTTGTGCACCATTTGCCCTTCATGACACGTACTTATCGCTTGTTATAAATAGCATAATCCTAATAATCTCCAAATAATATTTTTCTTGGACTGATGTCAATTACCTTACGACAAATTCAACGTACAATACTGCAAGGTACAACATCGTCGTAATTTAATACTATGGGACAAAATACCGACGTAATATTGTGGGGTGTAACATATCTGGAGGCAGGGATTCTTTTGGTAGGGGCCATCCTCCTAGGCCATATCATTCAGCACTTCAGGCTTCTCACGGTGCTCCAGGTGGCCGTGGTTCTCATATGCACTATTCTGATAAGTTGCTCTACAGTGCACCACCAGCTCTTATCAGTGCACCGCCAATCCAGAGTTTTTAGGGTGGTTACTCAGGTCGTCAGGGTCAGTTCCAGGGTCAGTAGTCCTAGCAGCCGAGGACTTGTTATACTTGTGGTGATTCGAGGCACATTGCTACATTTTTTCCTCGAGCCTCGAGCAGTTTTCAATAGCGGGGTTCTCGTGCCATGGTTCCAGCACCGGGTATTCCACTTCCGGCTCAGCCAGCCAGAGGTTGGGGTTGAGGTGTTAAAGGTGGAGGTCAGGCTGTTAGAGGTGGAGGCCAGGACGCTAGAGGTAGAGGTAAGCCGACAGGAGGGCGTCCTAGGGATGTGGTTCAGTTGATGGGGCCCAGCCCCGATGTTATGTATTCCAGCCAGACCTGATGCTGAGGCCTTCGATGCAGTTATCACAAGTATGGTTTCAGTTTGCAGCAGGGATGCTTTGGTTCTATTTGATCCAGGGTCCACATATTCCTATGTGTCATCTTATTTTGCCCCTTATTTGATTGTGCCTCGTGATTCTCTGAGTGCTCCTGTATATGTGTCTACACCGGTGGGTGATTATATTGTGGTAGATCGTGTCTACTGTTCATGTGTAGTGGTTATTGGGGGTCTTGACACTAGTGTAGATCTCTTACCCCTCGATGTGGTAAACTTCGATGTCATTTTGGGGATGGATTGGTGTCACGACCCCAAATCAATACAGGCCATGATGGCGCCTATCGTGAAACTAGGCTAGCCAAACTATTGAGAAAAATAGATAAAGCTTTCCTTTTTAAATCATAAGGCAAAATATCTCGTTTAAGGTTTTCGTTTAAGAACATGACTAACAACAATAATAAAAAAAAAATTGCAGCCTAAACACGACCCAACACCCGGAGTCAACTATCATGAGCATCTAAAGAAGCAAATACACTGTATGATAACACGCCTTTACTAATACAAGTCCAGAAAATACGAGAAAATTATGAACTAGGGAAGGAAAGAAGGCAAGCTGTGAATGCCGAGCAGCTACCTCTATCCTCGATCAGGCTCCAAGTGAGGGAAAAGTCAGTTAGCGCTCTGAACGGGTACCTGGATCTGCACACAAGGTGCAGGGAGTAACGTGAGGCCCCGATCAGGCTCCAAGTGCAAAATGAGTGAAAACAATAATCTCACAAACAATAGCCTCTCGGGCACAATATCACTCATAAATAAGGTCTCTCAATCACTCGTGACTCCACTAGCACCAATCAATGCTCACACTCAGCCCTCTCACTCAACAGGTACCATGAATTCACATAACCGCTGCGACGTATAGTACGATCCACATAACATACGCTGCGGTGTGCAACACGATCCAAATAATAGCAGACTGCGCCCACTGGGGGTGTACAGACTACAGAGGGGCTCCTACAGCCCAAGCGCTTTATTGCTGCGGCATGCAATACACACACACACACACACATACATATATATATATATATATATATATATATCGCTGCGGCGTGCAACCCGATCTATATAATATCTGTTGCGGCGTGCAGCCCGATCCATAACTATCCTCACAAACTCGGCTCTCGGCCTCACTCAGTCATCCTCACAAGCCACTCGGGCAACTCACGTCAACTCACGGGACTCAGCCCAAGGTACCTCTTAGTATTCTAAAACAGTGATAACAGCAACATGTATAAAGCATGACTGAGTTCATAAATTTTCTATCAAAATAATGTGAGAATAGTGGAAAAATACCCCTGAGGGCCTAAAACAGGTCGTCACAAGGCCCTAAACATGGCATAAAACCCATAATAATGTATAAATCTCTAAAACACAGGATATCATATGATTTCAAATCAAATACGCGGCTTAATAGCCGCTACGGGACGGACCAAGTCACAATCCCTATCGGTGCACGCCCACACGCTCGTCACCTAGCATGCGCGTCACCTCATTTGTCAAAAATAATATGAAGTACCGGGGTTTCATACCCTCAGGTCTAGATTTACAATCGTTACTTACCTCAAACCGGCTGAAAAACTACTCCGCAATGCTCTTGCCTCTCCAATCGGCTCCCGAATGCTCTGAATCTACCAAAACCAGGTTAACAACATCAAAATATGCTAGGGAGACGAAACCTATTCAACAATTATCACAATTAGGCATAAATCCCGAAAATGGCCAAACCCGACCCCCGGGCCCACGTCTCGGAATCCAGTAAAAATTACAAAACTAGAATCCTTATCCTTCCACGAGTCTACCCATATAAAATACATCAAAATCCAACCACAAATGACCCTTCAATTCCTGAATTAAAGTCTCAAGTTTCCAAGCCCTAACCCCCAATTTATTCACTAATGTTCCCATTGATTTTACCCTAAATCAGTCCAATAATCACATGGAAACGAGTTTTAGGTTAAAAAATCTTACCTCCACGAAGTTCCCTTGAATTTCCCCTTCAAAACCCTCTCTTAAAGCTCAATCCTGGATGAAAATATTGATGAAAATAACTCAAATTCGCAAAGGCTGGGTATTTATACTTTCTGCCCAGTGAAACCGCACCTGCGGTCATTTCTCTGAACCTGCGGTCCCAGGTGCGCACCTGCGGAGGTCCACTTAAGTCCAAATCCTCGCGCCTGCGGCTCCTCTTCCGCACCTGCGGCTTCGCAGGTGCGGCCCACTTCTCGCACCTGCAACCTTCCCTCAGCTTGGCCAACTCCGCACCTGCGCACCCTTTCCGCACCTGCAGAGATCGCACCTGCTCTCATCCATCCGTAGGTGCGGCCACACCAAAAGGGCAACACCAGCAGCATTTCAGTTGCATTTTCCCAAATTCCAAGTCCCCAGTGGCTATCCAAAATCAACCCGAGCCTCTCGAGACACCAACCAAAAGTACAAACAAGCCATAAATGATCACCCGAACTTAGTCGAACCCTCGGAATACCCAAAATAACATCGAAACTCTAATTCAACCCATGATTCAAGCCTAAGATTCCTAAAACATCCGAAAATCACCAATGATGCTGAAACCGACCAAAACACGTCCGAATGACCTAAGAATTTGCACACACGTCCAAAATGACACTACGAACATGTTCACACTTCCGGAATTCCATTCCGACCCTGGTGGCTAATTTTCCACTGCCTACCAGAAATTGCCAAAAGTGCATTTTCGCCAATTCAAGCCTAATTCTACTCCGGGCATCAAAACCACATTTCGAATACACCCCTAAGTCCAAAATCACCTAACGAAGCTATCCGAGCCATAAAATATACATTCCGAGGTCTTTTACCAATAAGTCAACTCCCGGTTGACTTTTCCATCTATTAAGCTAATTTAAGAGACTAAGTGTCTCAATTCTCACCACGACCACTCCGAACCCGAACCAACGGACCCAACATATCATAATTAGGTTAATTAACGCATGACAAAGCTGAAACATGGGATACAGGGCAAATCTCACGGAATGACCGGCCGGGTCGTTTCAGTCTTCCCCTCTTAAACAAACGTTCATCCTCAAACGGGTCTAGAAACATACCTGGAGTCTCAAACACGTGAGGATATCTGCTCCACATATCCCGCTTGGTCTCCCAGGTGGCCTCCTCCACCGGCTACCCTCTCCACTGCACCTTCACTGAAGCTATATCCTTAGACCTCAACCTTCTGACCTGACGACCCAAAATAGCCACGGGCTCTACCACATATGACATATCACCCACAAGATGAACCATGCTGAAGTCGAAAACATGAGACGGGTCACCAACATACTTCCGGAGCATCGAAACATGGAATACCGGATGAACACTCGATAAGATGGGTGGCAAAGAAAGTCTATAAGCCATCTCTCCAACCCTCTGAAGCACCTCAAAAGGTCCAATGAACCGGGGACTCTACTTGCCTCTCTTCCCGAACCTCATAACACCCTTCATGGGTGACACCTTCAACAATACCTTCTCCCCTTCCATGAAAGACACATCAAGAACCTTCCGGTCCGTATAACTCTTCTGCCTAGCCTGCGCCGTGCGAAGCCGCTCCTGAATCAACTTCACCTTATCCAACGCATCCTGCACCAAGTCTGTGTCCAATAGCCTGGCCTTACCCGGCTCAAACCACCCAATCGGAGACCTACACCTCCGACCATATAAGGCCTCATACGAAGCCATCTGGACACTCGACCGATAACTATTATTATATGCAAACTCCGCGAGTGGCAGAAACTGGTCCCATGAACCCCCAAAGTTAATAACATAGGCACACAACATGTCCTCCAGAATCTGAATAGTACGCTCTGGCTTCCCATAATTCTAGGGATGAAACGCTGTGCTCAACTCAACCTGAGTGCCCATCTCTCTCTACACGGCCCTCCAAAATTGAGATGTGAACTAAGTACCTCTGTCTGAAATGATAGAAACTAGAACACCATGAAATCGAACAATCTCTTTGATATAAATCTCAGCTAACCGCTCCGAAGAATAGGTAGTGCCAACAGGAATGAAGTGCGCGGACTTGGTCAGCCGATCCACAATAACCTATATAGCATCAAACCTCCTCGAAGTCTTGTGGAAGCCCAACTACAAAGTCCATGGTGATCCTCTCCCACTTCCACTCTGGAATATCTAACCTCTGAAGTAATCCACCTAGCCTCTGGTGATCATACTTGACCTGCTGTCAGTTGAGACTCCAAGCTACAAACTCAACAATATCCTTCTTCATCCGTCTCCACCAATAATGCTGTCTCAGATCCTGATACATCTTCGCGGCACCCGAATAGATGGAATACCGCGAGCTATGAGCCTCTGCTAGAATCAACTCTCGAAGCCTATCCACATTGGGCACACATATCCGGCCCTGCCTCCTCATAACACCATCCTCCCCAATAGCCACATCTCTGGCATCACCTCGCCAGACCCTGTCCTGAAGAACGAGTAAATGTGGTTCATCTTACCGGCACTCTCTGATCCGGTCATAAAGAGAAGACCTAGAGGCTACACAAGCCAATACCCGGCGGGGCTCTGATAGATCCAATCTCACCAACTGACCCGCTAAGGTCTGAACATCAAGTGCTAATGGTCTCTCTGCTACTGGGAGATATGCTAGACTCCCCAAACTCTCTATTCTCCGACTCAAGTCATCGCCTACTACATTGGCCTTCCCCGGATGGTATAGAATAGTGATGTCATAATCCTTGAGAAGCTCCAACCATCTCCTCTGACGAAAATTCAGATCCATCTGCTTAAGCAGATGCTGCAAACTTTGGTGATCAGTGAAAATCTCACAATGCACTCCATACAAATAATGACGCCAAATCTTCAAGGCGTGGACAATGGCTTCTAGCTCAAGATCATGCACTGGATACTTCTTCTCGTGTACCTTCAACTGTCTGGACTCTTAGGCAATCACCCTACTGTCCTACATCAATACCGCCCCAAGGCCAACTCTCGAGGCATCACAATAAACTGTATAAGAACCTGAACCCGTAGGCAGAACCAACACCGGAGTTGTAGTCAAAGATGACTTGAGCTTCTGAAAGCTCTCCTCACACTCCTCAGTCCACCTGAACGGAGCACCCTTCTGGGTGAGTCTGGTCATAGGTGCTACAATAGATGAAAATCCCTCTACAAAACAGAGATAGTACCCTGCCAAACCAAGGAAACTGCGGATCTCGGTAGCTGATGCCGGTCTAGGCCAATTCTGCACCGCCTCCACTTTATTTGGATATACTTTGATCCCATCACAAGACACCACGTGGCCTAAGAATGCCACTAGATCAATCCATAATTCACACTTCGAAAATTTTGCATTCAACCTCTTCTCCCTCAAAGTCTGAAGCACAACCCTCTAATGCTGCTTATGATCCTCCCAAAATCGGGAATATACCAAGATGTCGTCAATGAACACGATGACGAAGGAATTAAGAGAAGGCCCGAATACACTGTGCATCAAGTGCATAAAGGCTGTTAGGGAATTGGTCAGCCCGAATGACATAACAAGAAACTCATAGTGACCATATCTAGTCCTGAAGGCATTCTTCGGGATATCGGGCTCTCGAATCTTCAACTGATGATAGCCAGAATGCAAGTCAATCTTGGAAAATACCCTGGCACCCTGTAACTGATCAAATAAGTCATCTATGCGAGGCAAGGGTGTTTAACTAAAGAATTAGATTCTCAGCCAAAGCTATTTTAAGAAATACTCGGGTTTCTGATAACCAAGAGAATATGCTAATAATTGTAATAAGACTTGCGAATAGAAAGCAGTAAAGATGCATAAAAGTAAGTATATTTCAATAGTGGTTCGAACGTGTCCTTACAAGTTATATTTTACTCCCTTTTATAGGGAATTTCTTAATATAACGTCTACTCTTTTGAGTGATTGAGCATTAATGACTAATATTGACATTAATGTAACGTTACAATGATTAATCATAACTGTTGCATGAAGATTATGTAACGTTTGGCTCATTGATTGAAGATATTCGAATCTTCCCTTTATTCCGCCTTGATTCATTCTGACCGTGTCTCTTCATCTCCCTAATTAGATTGAGATTTCCGTATCATATTACCTCGTGGGTATGTCGTTTCGTTCCTCTTTGTCTCGTGCCTCTTCATAAAGTCTCGTCCAGTTGTCATATTTTCATTGCTCCACATGGATTTCTTTGTCATAACAATTAGTACACGTGTGAAGCCTATTTTTACCAATACAGATAGTCCCCCCACTTACCATTTATTTATTGATTAAATATTTGGTAAGTGGATACTCATTTATGGCGGGAATATTTTTCCCCCGCTTCACTCGTACCATTGCATCCGTCTCTGAATGTATGTGTCGCTTGTCACTTCCATTTAATTCCCCTTCCATATGGCATTCCCGGATTTGTTATGCAATTATTCAGTGCTTTTTAGGGCTTTTTGCGGCTGCATCAATCATGAAGTGACATCTTCAATTATGACTTTCACATCACTATTTTTTTCATTTTTTGACGGTCGCCTATGAATATAAATACCCCTTTTCCTTTCTTTACTTTCACGAAAACCTTCTAACCTTCTTTCTTTATTTGTAAATTCTTCATCCTCGTAAATATATCTTCTTCAAACCAGCAACCCAAAAAGATCATTATTGTAGATGAATTGACTCCTTCTTCTGCTCCAACACGAAGTAGGAAGGGTGGTAGACTTAGGATCTTAAGTTCAACACCTTCCAGGGGTTCTTCTTCCCATACTACTCCTCCGCCATCTTCTAGGTCTAATATTTCTTTGTCTTCTTCGAGGGCTAGGGCTTCTAGATCTTCATCAAAGAGTAGAGAACACAATGAACCACTGCGTGAGCCGAGAGTCGATGAGATCGTTCCTGTCGAGTATTGTTTTGCCAAGGATGGTGAGGCCATGAGTGAACAACTTTCTTCCATGTCTTCGCATGATAGTGCTTACCTTTATCCTACCCAAATAACAGAGGGTTTAGTGTCACTCGAACGCAGGGACTGTTGTTGGAAGTATGATTTTCATGTTGTTGTTCCTAATGATAAAAAAAGAATAACCTCTTATAGAACTGGTATTATTATGTTTATACTTATCCCTTCACATTAGGATTCAAGCCTCCCATCGACCCTGTTATCATTGAATTTTGTCGATTCTTCAATGTTTGCTTGGGACAAGTCAGTCCTCTTGTTTGGAGAGTGGTTGCGTGCTTTAGATATTTGGCCAATTTAGCTTCTGTTCCCTTTACTTTCCATCATCTTATTCACCTCTATTCCTCGATGCTATTCCGCAAATGAGTGTTTACTTCATGGCTAGGAGTAAAAGAGTGTTATTTATTCCGGATGATGGCAAAGATATAGGGTGGTATGTTCGGTATGTTGCTGTCCTACTGCAAGTTTAGTAGGTGAAGAAAATCTCCCCTTCTCTGAGTAGTGGAACTTTGCACGTGAGTATAGTTTTGCTCACTTTCTGTTTTTTTCTCGATAAACTATCAGTACCATGGCTGTTTTCTTTCCTTTTACAGCAACCATGGGAACCGTCGAGAATGTCTTCGGTTTCCGTGATTGGGTAGAAAAACTTTTATTAATCGCTCCTTTAGAAGAACGTTCTTGGAAGTACCTCTCTTCGAGGTTTGGTTGGAAGGTGAAAACCCATGGTAAGGGAGAGTTTTTCTTTTTTACTTCTTCCCCTTTTGAGCTTTATCTGATCCCTTTCATTTGGTAGGGTTTCCTGCTCATGGAATTTCTGTTGCGGCTGTGTCCGCTTCAAAGTTGTCCCTAGCTAAGGCTCAGGAAATCATTCTTGGCTCCTCCTCGTCAAAAAAGAAGTCAAGTGGGTCCCAAACCTTGGAGGATGAAGACGAACAAGAGGAGGGTTCGCTGGTTCATAGGTCACGTAGGAGGAGGGTCGTCTCTGACGATGAATCTATGCCCGTTGTTGATCCTCCCGTACCTGAATCAGAACCTTTCGCTCCTGAAGATGTAACTCCCTCTCCTGTTCGTGAGTCCATTGATCACCTGTTTCATAAAGGTTTTGGTATAGTTTCTGATGAAGCTCCTCTTGTTATTTTCCCTCCGCCTGCTCCTGCGGAACTTTCCTTTATTACTCCCGTTGCCATTTCTGCTCCTCAGCCTACTCCGCCCGTGGCTCCTTCACCCACCGCCACTTTCGTGCCTTCTGCTGTTGAAGTAGGGTCTTCCAGCAGGGGGTGATGAAGCAAGTTACGATAGAGGTTCATGCGGGAGGCAGTCTCTTGAAAAAGTCGAGCTAGGCTTATGTATGGTTAAAGCCCTTGATAGGACTGGTTGAGAAGTCTAAGCTGGAAAGTCATAGCTCCTTAACATGGATGAACGAGATTGTGCACTCGTCCTTAAAGGTAAAATTTTCTCCTTCTTTACATGCATATATTATATTCTCTTTTATCGTATCTAACTTATCATTTTATGCAGATCAACATTATAGGCACATAATTGATGAAGAGGGTCGTTCAAATAGAGCAATAAGCAAATGACTTCCATACCGAGGCTGACAATTGGAAGGAGCAGTACGAGAGTCTACAACTTGATATGGAGGCAATGGAGGAGAAGAAATGTACCTTGGAACAACGGATCAGAGTTATTGCAGCGAAACTGGCCATAGAGAAGGCGTATTCGAATCAAGCAGGTAAGGATAAGAGCATCTTAGAGTCTTCCTTTGCGGAGCAGATTTTCCATGCCACCGAAGAGATTAGGAGCCTGAAGGCTTTGTTGGATAAGAAGGAGGTATACTCTGGTGAACTTGTACAATTTCTCACCCAGACCCAAGAAGACCTCCGTAAATCTTCGGATAAGGTCCAATTTCTGGAAAGATCCTTTGCTCCCTTCTCATGATGCTGTCGTGGTTGAGAGAGATGAGCTAAGAGACAAAACTGAACAATGGGAGAAAGACGACGAGTCTCTTGAGGACAAAGCAGTTGTCGATGTTAGTTTGGCTTATTTGAATGCCCGACTTGACACATTGACGGAAATGGGCCAAGAGAATTTTGGCGTGGAAGCTGAAATTGCCAAAACCAAAGAGACAAATGAAAAGTCTCGGCAGAGTCAGAATTTCTCATCACCTGAAGTTGAGGTCCCTGATGAAGCTTCTTCACAAGCCTCGCCATCTCAAGTCGCTCCTCCTGCCAGCGAAGATAACCCCCCATCTAGTGAAAAAGTTTATGGAACTTGGTCCCTTTTTTTTATTTGGAACATTTGGTGGTTACCCTCGGTCCCATTGGGGGTAAAGTTTGGTCCTTTCTAAGTCCCCAACTGACAACTTAGGGGAAACTTTTGTACAAAAAAATTCTGCTTAGACTAAGTTAATGCTTAGTTTTTTTGCCGTAATATATTAATATTAATATAGGCATGAATTTCGATTTCTTTGAGTTTTTGATTTACTCTTAAGTCTTTACATGCTTATTTTTTGAGGTTTTTATTTTACCCCTTAGTTTTTGACTTTGCATGGAAGAATGCTTAGATATATCGCACCTTTTCGTAATAGGCATGATTTATAAAAGAGGGCCCTTTTTTGACATTTAATGAAGAAGACGTCTCAACTTCATAATGGTGTAAATGTACAAAAGAGAGATAGGAATTTCACATGTTTTTAACAATGTTTTGAAGAACGTCTTTGTATTATTTTGAACTTTCGTAACATTTTACATGTGTTTGAGTATCGTCTATAACTCTTTTGTAACTGTTTTTCTTACAAAAGATTTGGTATAAATACAAGGGTATGAATTTGTACCCGTAACTGTTTTCATTTACAACAGTTTTTGAATAAATAGAAGGGTATGAATTTTTACCCATAACTGTTTTCATTTACAACAGTTTTTTGAATAAATGCGAGGGTAATGCCTTTTTCTTTTTCTACCCGTAACTGTTTTTATTTACAACATTTTTTGAATAAATAGAAGGGTATGAATTTTTACCCATAACTATTTTCATTTACAACAGTTTTTGAATAAATGCAAGGGTAATGCCTTTTTCTTTTTCTATCCGTAACTGTTTTTATTTACAACAGTTTTTGAATAAGTACAAGGATATGCATTTTTACCCGTAACTAACATTTTGCCTTTAACCTAAACATTCATTTACATTTATGAATATATTTTTTGAAGGTTTCTGAATCAGTCTTTGTGCTTTTGTCTTTGGCTCTTCGATTTTGCTCATAATGCTTGTCTTGTTGGGAAAATGGATCTTCAGGCTTGAGCTTTGACTTTTTTGATAGTCTTCTTTGCTTCTTATTTGCCTTTCATACTGTATAGTCCTCCAAGTGTTTGAGCTTTGAAGAATGAAATATCGAGCACTTGACTGTTCCTTTCTTGTGGTCCTTTTCCTGAAAAGGAAAAATATACGGGACTCGAAGGTATATAGTTTAGATGATGACTTCTTAACCCTTAAAAACGTCCATCAGAAAGTTGTAACCCTAGACCGGGAATTCAGTTACTTCCTCGTGTCTATGGAGGTCTACTATCATCATCTGGTGATGGGTTAGCTTTTTTCCTATCATCTAAAATGGTTAGTATAATCTTAACTGTACAAAAATAAAATCGAACGTAATGATACCTGACCGGGGGTATTCCTTTTACTTAGAAGTAATACTTGTTCAAATGAATAACATTCCAACTTGTAGGTAAAATTCTGCCGCCCATAGTTTCCAGCTCATTAGCGCCTTTGCCAGCAATGCCACAGACTTTGTAAGGTCCTTCCCAATTTGGGTTTAGTTTTCCTGCACCGGCTTCCTTTGTTGATTGGAAGACTTTTTTAATAATGAAGACCCCAACTTTGAAATATCTGAGACGATATCTTCTGTTGTAATATCGCTCTATAATTTATTTTTGAGCTGCCATACGTATTAACGCAGCTTCTCTCCTTTGCTCGAGCATTCCAGACTTGTTCTCAACTCGTCATTGTTTGTTTCTTCCATTGCTGCTATGAATCTCGTGCTTGGTTCGCCAATTTCCACCCGTATTAAAGCTTCTGAACCATAAACAAGTGCGAACAGAGTTTCTCCCGTGGCTGTTTTTGCAGTAGTTTTGTAAGCCCATAATACTGTCGGTAGCTCGTCAGGCCAGTTTCCCTTGGATTTTTTCAACCATTTCTTTAAATTGTTGACGATGACTTTATTCGTTGACTCGGCTTGCCCATTAGCCACGGGGTGATATGGTGATGAAGTGATTCGTTTGATTTTCCAGCTTTCGAAGAATTCTGTGATTTTTGAGCCTATGAATTGTGGACCGTTGTCACATACGATCTCCTTTGGTATTCCAAAGCGGCATATTATGTGTCGCCATATGAAGCTTTTCACTTCTTGTTATTGCACCTGTTTAATAGCATCTGCCTCCACCTATTTCGTGAAATAATCTGTTAAAACGAGTAAGAATCATACCTTTCCTTTAGCTGGGGGAAACGTGCCCCTATATCCATGCCCCATTTCATGAATGGCCAAGAGGACACCACTGGGTGGAGTAATTCTTCCGTTCAATGCATATTGTTAGAATATCGTTGACAGTTGTCGCATTTAGCTTCAAAATTCTCAGCGTCTTCTTCCATTTTAGGCCAATAGTACCACGCTCTGATTAGGGTTTTGACTAAGGACCTTTCTCCTGTGTGGTTTCCGCAGTGTCCTTCGTGTACTTCCTTTATCACGTACTCTGTTTCATTGGGTTGCACTTTGCTAGGGGACCTCCAAACATTTTGCGGTATAAAGTATCACGAACTAGGCAGTACCGTGCAACTTTTCGACGAAGTGCTTGAGCTTCTTTTTTATCTTTAGGCACGACACCATTCTGCAAAAAAATTACAACTTTGTTTCTCCAATCCCAGGTTAAATTGTTAAATGTTACCTCATTTTTGTCCTGGTCAATTGCTGAATGAAATAAATGAATCACAATTGCATTGTCTTCATTTTTTACGTCGGTAACTGCTGCGAGGTTAGCTAATGCATCTGCTTCTGCATTTTCCTCCCTGGGTATTTGCATAACCTTCCATGATTGGAATTGTCTTACTATATCTCATGACTTTTCTAGATATTTCTGCATCAGAGCCTCTCTATCAGTATAAGTCCCCTGCATCTGGTTTACCACTAGTTGAGAGTCACTTTTGATCACGATCTAATCGATTGAGAGTTCTCGTGCTAGTTCAAGACCTGCAATGACAACTTCGTACTATGCTTCATTGTTAGTTATAGGATAACATTTTATAGCCTGTCTTATCTTTTCACCCATAGGTGATATTAAAACAATTCCCAAACCGGCTCCTTTTATATTAGAAGAGCCGTCAGTAAATAGGGTCCATATTCCTGGATTAGCCCCGTTGAAGATTTGTAACTCTTTTTCCACTTCAGGGATTATGCTGGTATTAAAATTTAGCGACGAAATCGGCTAAAATTTGATACTTTAATGCAGTTCTAGGCTGATATATTATGTCTTGATAATTCTTGTTTATGAAAAATATTTCTTAGCGGATATGAGGTTACAACAGTAATTGGGTGACATTGAAAGTACGGTCTTAACTTTCTAGCTGCCGTGATTAGAGATAAAGCTAATTTCTCTAGATGAGGATATCTAGTTTCAGCATCTAATAGAGATATGCTTACATAATAAATTGGAGATTGTTTACCTCTGTCTTCTCTTACCAATACTGCACCTACGATAATTTTTGCAACGACAAGATAGACGTATAGCCGTTCCCCCTCCTTTGGTTTAGATAGTAGCGGAGGATTTGATAGATAGGACTTTAGATCTTTGAGAGCCTGTTGGAATTCCTCAGTCCATTCGAACTGATTTTGCTTTTTTAGAACTGAAAATAATTTAAAACTCTTCTCCGAAGACCTGGAAATGAATCTTCCTAAGGTTGCAATTCTTCCTGTTAGTCTCTGAACTTCTTTTTTGCTTGTTAGTATATCAGGTATTTTATTAATATCTTTAATTCGAGTAGGGTTTACTTCAATCCCTCTATTTGGTACAAGGAAACCCAAAAACTTACCTGATTCAACACCAAAGGCGCGTTTTCTGGATTTAATTTCATGTTATACCTGCATAGGATTTCGAAGGTAATTGAAAGATGCATGAAATGATCTTCTGCTTGTGTTGATTTCACCAGCATGTCATCAATATATACTTCCATTGTTTTCCCCAGATGTTCATGGAACATCTTGGTCACTAGCCTTTGATACGTGGCTCCAGCATTTTTCAGGCCAAAAAGCATGACTTTGTAACAATAAGTCCCCCTCTTCATCGATCACTTGGTTTTTGAATGGTCCTTGCTTTCTTTTCTTTTGCTTGACAAGCACGAAGGATGGATCTTCATTTAGTTTATGAGTCATCAATTCTGGAGGTATACCTGTCATATCTGAATGGGACCAAGCGAAATAATCTGCGTTAGCTTTTAAATATTCAATTAAATCACCTCTTCTCGTGGGAATTAGACTCGTGCCTATATGAACTTTTTTCTCAGGCTCCTGCTAGAACAATGGAATATCTTCGAGCTCCTCAGTAGTTGGTTTGATATGCTCGTCCTCTTCTGGCTCCTAAATGACATCGGGTCTGGAATCCATGTTCGTATGTTTTGATGTTTCCTCTGTGGTGATTTGGTTCACCTTCTCGTCACTATTTTCTTTCGTACCTGTTTGGGTGATTTCTTCATCTTTTGATTATTCCGCTACCTCTTTTCTGTTAAAGTGTGCTACTGGATTTATGTTCCCTGAGGTCTGCTGATCGCCACGAATCTGTTGAATTCCCCATTTGGAAGAGAATTTAGTTACCTAATGTAAAGTAGATAGTATTGCTCCCATATCATGGATTCATGGTCTCGCCATGAATACGTTGTAAGCCATATCAATATCAATGACTTGGATATTTGTATTTTTGATTACTCCTTCTACATAGGTACTAAGCTCAATTTCTCCTTTTGTTATGATTGTAGAGTTGTCAAACCCAGATAAGGCGCGTGCTTTTGAAATTACTCGATCCTCCATTAGAATCTCTTCCACAACTCTCAACAAAATGATATTGACTGAGCTACCTGGATCAATCAACATTTTTTCACGTTAGTGTCATGTATAAGTAGGGATATTACCAGTGCGTCATTATGTGGAAGCAATAATCCGTTGACATCTGCGTCGTCAGATGATATATTGCCTGCTTCCATGGTCTCATGAATCCGCTTCCCGTGTGTAATCGTGAACTTGGTTTTTCTTTTGCAAACTACTCAGTTCACCTCTTCTCCTTCGTGTATCACATTTACTGTTCTCTTTGGGGATGGTGGCTTTGGGGGATCTTGAATGTTCTTCATATATGCCTGTTTACCTTTTTCATTGAACAGTTCTGTTAGATAGCCTTGTTTTAATAATTGTTCTACCTCACCCTGCAATAACCTTCAATCTGACGTTCTGTGTCCATGATCGTTATGGAACTTGCACCAGGAGTCTGGATTCCTTCTGTTCGGATTCGATCTCATTTATTTGGGCCATCAAACTTTATCACCCATGTTTCTTAATACTTTAATTAACTCAGAAGTACTTACATTGAATTTGTAATATCCAATTCGTGCGTTACCTCTGTTTCGCTCATCTCGATCCTTCCTGGATCTTGATGAGGATGAGCTCCTATCTCTATTTGATGGTATGTATTCCAACCGTGTGTTTTCAAACTTGTAATGATTTTCTCGTCCAGAAGGTCCCATATATGGATCGTACATGTTCTTCTTTCCGGTTCGGAGCGTCTAGAACCGATTCTGTCTTCTGCTTTTGATTGAGCAATGGTATCTTCTTCTATTCGTTACTTGGTGTTATACCTGTTATAGACATCGTTCCATGTCGTGGCTGGGAATTCCCTCAAGCTTTCCTTGAGTCTTCTCGTGGCTTCTGAGCTTTTATCATTTAAATTTCTTGCAAATGCCATAGCTGCCCAATTGTCAGGCACTCTTGGTAACAACATTCTTTCTCGTTGAAACCTGTCTACAAACTCATGGAGCAGTTTTGTGTCTCCTTATTTTATTTTGAATATGTCTTCCATTCATTTTTTGACTTTTTGCGCACCGGAGTGTGCTTTTATAAAAGAATCTGCAAGCTCAACAAAAGAGTCAATATAATTTTCAGGTAAAAGAGAATACCATGTTAGCGCTCCTTTGATGAGTGTCTCTCTGAACTTCTTGACCAGTACTGATTCAATTTCTTGTTTAGTCAAGTCGTTTCCTTTTACTCCTGTAGTAAAAGCAGTGACATGATCACGTGGATCTGTTGTCCCGTCATACTTGGGAATATCGGGCATTTTGAATTTCTTGGGAATAGGCAAGGGTGCTGCACTTGGCTTCCAAGGTTGTTGAGAGTATCTATCAACGTCAATGCCCTTGATGACAGGTGGTACTCCAGGAATTTGCTCGATTCGATCGTTTTATTCCTGCACCTGTTTCTGCAAGATTAGTAACAAAGATTGTAAATCTGAATTATTGGACATACCTGGTCTTGTTTCGAGAGACTCATTCAGAGTGCCTCTACTTCCAAAGTTTTGCTAATCCGGATTGTGGATTTTCCAAAGTTGCGGTGTTGTTAGGAGGAGGCGTATGTGATACAGCTGGTAGCCCCCTCATGAAAGCTTGTAAGGCTTCGTTCACATAGTCACCAACCATTTGTTTTACAGAGTCTGGTTCTTCTGCTTGTTCATTTCCATTGTGATCATTGTTTTGAGTTATAGATCTCTCTGGGGACTGATACCTTGAACCTCTTGGGGATCCCTGAGGTAATGGAACTGAAGTTTCAGTTGTCTGTTGGTTGTTGTTATTGTCGTACGACATGATTCACAAAAAAGGTTGTTCGATAAAAAACAAAGATTATCAGATTCCCGGTAACTGAACCAATTTGTTTAACCAAAGAATAAGATTCTCCGCCAAAGCTATTTTAAGAAATACTCGGGTTTCTGATAACCAATAGAATATGCTAATAATTGTAATAAGACTTGCGAATAGAAAGCAGTAAAGATACGTAAAAGTAAGTATATTTCAATAGTGGTTCGAACGTGTCCTTACAAGTTATATTTTACTCCCTTTTATAGGGAATTTCTTAATATAACGTCTACTCTTTTCAGTGATTGAGCATTAATGAATAATAATGGTATTAATGTAAAGTTACAATAATTAATCGTAACTGTTGCATGAAGATTATGTAACATTTGGCTCATTAATTGAAGATCTTTGAATCTGCCCTTTATTCCGCCTTGATTCATTTTGACTGTGTCTCTTCATCTCCTCAATTAGATTGAGATTCCCGTATCTGATTACCTCATGGGTATGTCATTCCGTTCCTCTTTGTATCGTACCTCTTCATAAAGTCTCGTCCAGTTGTCATGTTTTCATTGCTCCACATGGATTGCTTTGTCATCACAATTAGTACACGTGTGAAGCCTATTTTTACCAATACAAAGGGATACCTATTTTTCACCGTAACCTTGTTCAACTGCCGATAATCAATACACATATGCATAAAACCATCCTTTTTCTTCACAAACAACACTGGTGCACCCCAAGGTGACACACTAGGCCGAATGAACCCCTTATGTAGGAGTTCCTGAAGCTTCTCCTTTAATTACTTCAACTCCACTGGTGCCATACGATAAGGTGGAATAGAAATAGGCTGAGTGCCTGGCACCAGATCAATACCGGAATCAATATCCTTGTCAAGTGGCATGCCTAGCAGGTCTGCAGGAAACACGTACAGAAAATCACGGACCACATGGACAAAATCAATAGCGGGAGTCTCACCACTGACATCCCTCATGAAAGCCAAATACGATAAACACCCCTTTTCCACCATACGCTGAGCCTTTAGGTAAGAAATCACCCTGCTAGGCACATACTCAGTAGAACCTCTCCACTCAACCCTCGGAACTTCTGGCATAGCCACGGTCACGGTCTTAGCATGACAATCAAAAACAGCATGACATGGAGATAGCCAATCCATGCCAATATCACATCAAAATCAACCATGCTAAGCAACAATAAGTCCACTCGGGTCTCCAGACCCCCAATAGATACCACAAACAACCGATACACACGGTCTACCATAATAGTATTGCCCACCAGAGTCGACACATGAACATATATAACTAAAGATTCACGGGGCATATCCAGAAAATGACCAAAATATGACGAAACATAAGAATATGTGGAACCAGGGTCAGATAAGGCCAAAGCATATCGGTGACAGACTGAGATAATACTTGTGATCACTTCATCGGAGGCCAAAGCATTTGGCCTGACTGGAAGTGCATAAATACGAGCCTGACCTCCACCTGCTCGACCTCCCTCTCTAGGGCGGCCTCTAGCTGTCTGACTCCCAACCCTAGTTTCCTAGGTGGGTGGTGAAGTAACTGGAGATGAAGTCGGAGGCTGGCTCCTAAACTGAGATGGACCTCCAGGAAGATGAGGACACTGCCTCCTCATGTGCCCGAACTCTCCGCACTCATAACAACTCACTGGTGCTGGAGATGGGGACTGAAGGGAACCCCTGGAACCAGAATAACCACCAGAAGGACCATGCACGGAGGAACCCAGAATAGATGGTTCTCGAGATGAACTCTGGGCTGGAAGAACATTGAATGAAGAACGGCCTGGATGAGAACTGCGAGGACCCTGCCCCGAGGATGCGCCACTATAAGCTGGGCGAACTGGCTGATGAGGCCTAAATGAGCGGCCTCTACCATGCTGAAACTACCCTCAGGGAGGAGCACCACTGAAACTACTAGATTCACGAGGCCTCTTGGCCTCCCTCTCCTCTCGCTCCTGACGGCGAACTGACTCAATATCTCGAAAACATCCACGACCTGCATGAAGGCAACACTTGATACCCTCTCCCTAGTCATCAAAATACGAATCTGATAAGTGAGGCCATCCACGAACCTCTTGATCCTCTCCCTATCATTAGGGACCAACTCAGTAGCATGACGAGCCAACTCTGAAAACTGCATCTCATACTGCGTCACTGTCAACTCTCCCTGACGCAGCTTCTCAAACTGCCTACGGTGCTCCTTTATGTGAGACTGGGGAACATACTTCTCCAAGAAGATAGAGGAGAACTGCTGCCAAGTAAGGGGTGTTGCACCAACAGGCCTACGCCTCTCATAAGACTCCCACCAAGTAAAGGCAGCCCCGAAAAACTGAAAGTAGCAAACGAGACCCCACTGGTATCCAGAATCCCTACAGTACGAAGCATCCTCTGACACTTGTCCAGAAAACCCTAGGCATCCTCTCCCTCAGCACCACTGAATGTCAGAGGCTGAAGTCTACTAAATCTCTCCATCCTGCGCTGCTCGTCATCTGGCTTAGCTGGAACCACGAAATCCTGGACTGGAGCAACCGGCTGGGCTGGAACTTCCCCCGGTGTCTGAAGTCCCTGAGTAACCTGCTCAGGTATTCGGGAAGCTGGAGTTTGAGTGCCTCCTCCGGCCTGAGAAGTAGCGACAGTAGAAGAAACAATGACTTCCTGAGCAAGACTGGTGCATACAGTCAAAATCTGGGCTAGGGTCTCCTGAAGACCTGGAATGACAATGGGCACTGCAGGTGCCTGAGCTTGTCCTGCTGGAATATCTGCGGAGGGGGCCTGATCCTGAATAATAGGTGGATCCACGGGTACTTCCCCAGCTGTTGCACGGGCTACTCCCCTACCTCTACCACGGCCTCGACCCCTAGCTGGTCTAGCTGGTGTCTGGTTACCCTGATCGGTAGCGTGTGGCCTCACAATCTGTGAGAGACTGAAACAACTGAAGTTTAGATTTCCAGAATCAACAGATTCGCACGACAGAATTCAAGAAATGAGATTTTTCCTAAGGGTTTTGTAGCCTTTTGAAGCTAAGTACAGACGTCTCCGTACCGATCTACAAGAATCTAGTAAACCTGCTCATGACCGTTGAGTCTTATGTAACCTAGGCTCTGATACCAACTTGTTACGACCCCAAATCAATACAGGTCGTGATGGCGCCTATCGTGAAACTAGTCTAGCCAAACTATTGAGAATAATAGATAAAGATTTCCTTTTTAAATCATAAGGCAAAATATCTCGTTTAAGGTTTTCGTTTAAGAACATGACTAACAACAATAATAACAGAAATGATCCAGCCTAAACACAACCCCAACACCCGGAGTCAACTATCATGAGCATCTAAAGAAGTAAATACACTGTATGATAACACGCCTTTACTAATACAAGTCCAGAAAATATGAGAAAACTATGAACTAGGGAAGGAAAGAAGGCAAGGTGTGAACGCCGAGCAACTACCTCTATCCTCGATCAGGCTCCAAGTGAGAGAAAAGTCAGCTAGCACTCTGACTGGGTACCTGGATCTGCACACAAGGTGCAGGGAGTAGCGTGAGCATGCCAACTCAGTAAGTAACAACCATAATTAAAGACTTGAGTGCATTGACGAGCATTTAAAAGAGGTAATTTCATAAAATATGTGCCAGTGAAAGTAAATATAGTAAATCAATAGTATACATTTGCAAAACACTTTGCAAATCTGGTTTCCCATTTAAGAACTTGCATAAAACATTAACTCAATGATTATTAAAAAGACTCAATGCCAAATGACTGAAAATAATGATCTCACAAATAATAGCCTCCCGGGCACAATATGACTCATAAATAAGGTCTCTCAGTCACTCGTGACTCCAATAGCACCAGTTAATGCTCACACTCAACCCTCTCACTCAGCAGGTACCATGAATTCACATAACCGCTACGGCGTGCAGCACGATCCACATCACATACGCAGCGGCGTGCAGCCCAATCCAAATAATAGTCGACTGCGCCCACTAGGGGTGTACAGATTCCGGAGGTGCTCATACATCCCAAGCGCTATATTGCTGCGGCGTGCAGCCCGATCCAATATATATATATATATATATATATATATATATTTATCGCTGCAGCGTGTAACCCGATCCATATAATATTTGTTGCGGCGTGCAGCCCGATCCATAACTATCCTCACAAACTCGGCTCTCGGCCTCACTCAGTCATCCTCACAAGCCACTCGGGCAACTCACCTCAACTCACAGGACTTAGCCCAAGGTACCTCTCAGTATTCTAAAACAGTGTGATAACAGTGATAACAACAACAAGTATAAAACATGACTGAGTTCATAAATTTTCTAACAAAATAATGTGAGAATAGTGGAAAAATACCCATGAGGGCCTAAAATAGGTCAGCACAAGGCCCCAAACATGGCATACAACCCATAATAATGTATAAATCTATAAAACAGAGGATATCATATGATTTCAAATCAAATACGCGGCTTAATAGCCGCTACGGAACGGACCAAGTCACAGTCCCTATTGGTGCATGCCCACACGCTTGTCACCTAGCATGCATGTCACCTCATTTGTCAGAAACAATATGAAATACCGGGGTTTCATACCCTCAGGTCTAGATTTACAACCGTTACTTACCTCAAACCGGCACGAAAACTACTTCACGATGCTCTTGCCTCTCGAATCGGCTCCCGAATGCTCCGAATCTACCAAAACCAGGTTAACAACATCAAAATATGCTAGGGAGACGAAACCCATTCGAACATTATCACAATTAGGCACAAATCCCGAAATTGGCCAAACCCGACCCCCGGGCCCACATCTCAAAATCCTGTAAAAATAACAAAACTAGAATCCTTATCCTTCCACGAGTCTACCCATATAAAATACATCAAAATCCAACCACAAATGACCCTTCAATTTCTCAATTAAAGTCTCAAGTTTCCAAGCCCTAACCCCCAATTTATTCGCTAATTTTTCATAGATTGCTCCCTAAATCAGTCCAATAATCACATGAAAACGCGTTTTAGGTTAAAAAATCTTACCTCCACGAAGTTCCCTTGAATTTCCCCTTCAAAACCCTCTCTCAAAGCTCAACCCTAGATGAAAATATTGATGAAAATAACTCAAATTCGCGAAGGCTGGGTATTTATACTTTCTGCCTAGTGAAATTGCACTTGCGGTCATTTCTCCGCACCTGCGGAGGTCCACTTAAGTCCAAATCCTCGTGCCTGCGGCTCCTCTTACGCACATGCAGCTTCGCAGGTGCGGCCCACTTCTCGCACCTGCGACCTTCCCTCAGCTTGGCCAACTCCGAACATGCGCGCCCTTTCCGCACCTGCGCTCATCATTCCGCAGGTGCGGCCACACCAGAAGGGCCGCACCAGCAGCATTTTCCCAACTTCCTAGTCCCCGGTGGCTATCCGAAATCAACCCGAGCCCCTCGGGACCCCAACCAAAAATACAAACAAGTCATAAATGATCACCCAAACTTAGTCGAACCCTCAGAATATCCAAAATGACATCGAAACTCTAATTCAAGCCTAAGATTCCTAAAACTTTTGAAAATCACCAACGATGCCGAAACCGACCAAAACACGTTCGAATGACCTGAGAATTTGCACACACGTCCAAAATGACACTACGGACCTGTTAACACTTCCAGAATTCCATTTCGACCCTGATAGCTAATTTTCCACTGCCTACCGGAAATCGCCAAAAACTCATTTTTGCATATTCAAGCCTAATTCTACTCCGGGCATCAAAACCATATTCCGAACATACCCCTAAGTCCCAAATCACCTAATGAAGCTATCTTAGCCATAAATTCTACATTTTGAGGTCTTTTACTAATAAGTCAACTCCTAGTTGACTTTTCCATCTATTAAGCTAATTTAAGAGACTAAGTGTCTCAATTCTTACCACGACCACTCTGAACCCGAAGTAACCGACCCAACACATCATAATTAGGCTAATTAACACATGACAAATCTGAAATAGGGGATACAGGGAAAATCTCACGGAATGACCGGCTGGGTCGTTACAATTGGTTGTCGCCTTATCATGCCATATTGGACTGGCACGCCAAGACCGTGACCATAGCATTTCCGGTGTTGCCTTGAATGGAGTGGAGAGGGACTCTTGGTCATTCTTCCAGCAAGATTATCTCTTATATGAAGGCTCGGCGCATGGTTGAGAAGGGGTGTTTGGCCTATTTAGCTTATGTTCGTGATTCTAATGCTAAGGTTCTTCGATGGATTCTATGCCCGTTTTCTGTGAGTTTCTAGAGGTGTTTCCTGTAGACCTGCCGGGTATGCCATAAGACAAGGATATTGACTTTTGCATTGATTTGGCTCCGGGCACCCAGCCCATTTATATCCCGCCATATCGTATGGGCCCGCCAGAGTTGAAGGAATTGAAAGAACATCTGCAAGATTTGCTTGATAAATGATTTATTAGGTCTAGTGTCTCTCCTTGGGGTGCGCCAGTGTTATTTGTTAAGAAGAAGGATGGATCGATGAGGATGTGCATATATTATCGGCAGTTGAACAAGGTTACCGTCAAGAACAAGTATCCATTGGCGAAGATTGATGACTTGTTTGATTAGCTTCAGGGTGCCAAGGTATTTTCGAAGATTGATTTGAGATCTGGCTACCATCAGTTGAGGATTAGGGCATTCGATGTCCCTAAGACAGCTTTTCGCACTCGGAACGGGCATTATGAGTTCTTAGTGATGTCATTCGGGTTGACAAATGCCCTAGCAGCTTTCATGGACTTGATGAACCGAGTGTTCAGGCCTTATTTGGATTCCTTCGTGATTATCTTCATTGATGATATTCTAATTTATTCCCGCAGCTGGGAGGATCATGAGCAACACATTGAGTCGTTCTCTAGACTCCGAGGGACAGTCAACTATATGCAAAGTTTTTGAAATGTGAGTTTTGGCTGAGTTCAGTTGCGTTCATGGGTCATGTTATATCAGTAGAGGGTATTAAGGTGGTCCTAAGAAGATTTTAGCAGTCAAGGATTGGCCTAGACCCACATCAGCCACAGAGATTTGGAGTTTCTTGGGTTTGGAGAGCTATTACCGTCGGTTTGTGGAGGGTTTTTTGTCTATTACAGCCCCGATGACCAGGTTGACTCAGAAGGGTGCCTAGTTCAGGTGGTCAGATGAGTGTGAGGTGAGCTTTCAGAAGATTAATACAATTTTGACTACGGCACCGGTGTTGGTTTTGCCCACAGGTTCAGGGCTATATACTGTGTATTATGATGCATCTCGTGTCGGACTTGGTGCAGTGTTGATGTAGGATGGTAAGGTTATTGCATATGCTTTGCGACAGTTGAAGATCCACGAGAAGAATTATCCAGTTCATGATTTGGAGCTAGCAGCCATTGTTCATGCACTGAAGATTTGGAGGCATTATCTATATGGCGTGTCATGTGAGGTGTTCACCGATCACAAGAGTTTGCAATACTTGTTCAAGAAAAAAGAGTTGAATTTGAGGCAGAAGAGATGGTTTGAGCTGTTGAAAGACTATGACATCACCATCTTGTATCACCTGGGAAAGGCCAATGTGGTGACCAATGCCTTGAGTAGGAAGTCAGCCAGTATGGGTAGCCTTGCGTAAATTCCAGTTGGGGAGAGACCGCTTGCTTTTGATGTTCAGGCTTTAGCCAATCAGTATGATGATCTTCATCTGCTTGTCCTTAGGGACACGGTGCGGCACGGTGGTGCCAAGCAGGTTACAGTTGGTGATGATGGAGTTTTATGGATGCAGGGTCGTATTTGTGTGACTAATGTGGATGGACTTCGTGAGTTGATTTTAGAGGAGGCCCATAGTTCCCAGTACTCTATTCATCCGGACGCCGCAAAGATGTATCAGGATTTGTGGCAACATTATTGGTTGAAGAGGATGAAGAAGGATATCGTAGCGTATGAAGCTCGGTGTTTGAATTGTCAGCAGGTAAAGTACGAGCACCACAGACCTGGTGGATTGTTTCAAAAGATTGAGATTCCTGAGTGGAAGTGGGAGCGCATCACCATGGATAGGCTGACCAAGTCAGCGCATTTCATTCCTATGGCAGTATCCTATTCTTCGGAGCGATTGGCTGAGATCTACATTCGGGAGATTGTTCGTCTTCATGGTGTGCCCGTGTCTATTATCTCTTACCGAGGTACACAATTTACCTCGCACTTCTGGAGGGCAATTCAGCGTGAGTTGGGAACACGGGTCGAGTTGAGCACAACATTTCATCTGCAGACGGACGGACAGTCCGAGCGTACTATTCAGATTTTGGAAGATATGTTACACGCCTGTGTTAGTGACTTTGGAGGATCTTGGGATCAGTTCTTGCCATTAGCTGAGTTTGCCTACAACAAAAACTACCAAACGAGCATTTAGATGGATCCCTATGAGGCATTATATGGTAGGCGGTGTCGGTCACCGGTTGAATGGTTTGAGCCGGGAGAGGATCGGTTGTTGGGTAGAGACTTAGTGCAGGATGCCTTGGATAAGGTTAAGGTCATTCAGGATAGACTTCGTACAGTTCAGTCCAGGCAGAAGAGTTATGACGACCGCAGAGTTCGTGATGTAGCATTCATGGTTGGCAAGCGAGTGTTAATTGGGGTATCACCCATGAAAGGCGCGATGAGATTTGGGAAGAAGGGCAAGCTAAGCCCTAGGTTTATTGTCCCTTTTTAGATCCTTGATAGAGTGGGAGAGGTGGCTTACACACTTGCGTTGCCACCGAGTTTATCAGTTGTGCATCCAGTGTTTCACGTGCCCATGCTTCGGAAATATCACGACGATCCATCCCATGTGTTAAACTTCAGCAGTGTCCAGTTGGACAAGGACTTGACCTATGAGGAGGAGCCGATAGCTATTCTAGACCGGCAGGCTTGTCAGTTGAGATCAAAGATTTATCCTTCGGTTCTTGTTCAGTGGAGAGGTCAGCCTACCGAGGCAGCTACCTAGGAGTCCGAGTCCGATATGTAGAGCCGGTATCCCCATCTTTTCCCTGATTCAGGTACTTTTCTATGTCCGTTTGAGGACGAACGTTTGTTTTAGAGGTGGAGAATGTGATCCAAAAGGTCATCTATTATTTTAAAAGTCAAAACTGTGTTTCGAGGCCTTGAAAACCTCCTCTTTACCACCTCGTTTTGTGTGCGTAGTCCGAGTGTATATCGGGAAAGCTTTTATATGAAATATTGAGAGAAATGCTAATATTTGCCTTTAAAATTAAATTTAAGTTGACTTCGGTCAACATTTTGGGTAGACGGATCTGGACCGGTGATTTGACGGTCCCGGAGGGTCCATAGGAGAATATGGGACTTGGGCGTATGCTTGGAATTGAATTCCGAGGTCCCAAGCCCGAGAAATGAATTTTTGAAAGAAATTGTTTAACTGAAACTATAAGAGTTTTTGGAAATTTGACTGTATTTGAAATTGATAGTATTGGGCCCGTATTTTGGTTCCGGAGCCCGGTACAAGTTTAATATAGTATTTGAGTGGTGCATGTAAAATTTGAAAGTTCTTGAGATATTTCTTGATTTTAAATGCTAAATTCATTGTTTAAGATGTTATTTTGGCAATTTGATCGCACGAGTAAGTCCGTAGGATATTTTTAGGGTGGTATGCATGTTTGGTTAGGAGCCTAGAGGGCTCGGGTGAGTTTCGGCTAGACTTCGGGGTGTTTTGGACTTAGAAAATCTGGTGAAGTTGTTTTTGCTTGTGTCCAGGTATTTTGTTCTTCGCATTCGTGGTAAAATCCACGCGAACGCGATGTACAAGTTGGGCTGAGGAGGGGTTTCTTCTATGCGAACGCGAGGCCTTGGTCGCGAACACGGAGCACTGGGGGAAATTCCCTACACGAACGCGACTGGCCACACGCGAACGCGTAGTGTACTGGAGGGGGGCTGGGAGTCCTTGAGTTGTTCTTCGCGAACGCGGTCCCAGGCCCGCGAACGCGATGGTCAGGGGGGACAGACCATTGCGAACGTGACCAGCTCATCGCGAATGCATAGACTTTTTGGCTGCAATGCTCCACGAACGCGACAGAACTCACGCGAACACGTAGAAGGTTTGTCTAGTGTTTTAAAACAGTAGCAAAAACGGGAAAAGACCATAATTTCATATCTCCTTCCATAGAATCCGATCTTGGGCGATTTTTGAAGAGGGATTTCATCACCAAATCATAGGTTCATGTTCTTGAATTCTTTTTCTTCATTTCCATCAACACCCATTAGATTTCTAGGCCTAAATCTTGTTCTTTAAGGGTAGAAATTAGGGATTTTAGGAGAATTAGGAATTTTACAAATTTGGGAATTTAGAACTCAATTTGGGGGATTCCGAAACTAATTACATATTCAGGCTCGTGGGTGAATGGGTGATCGGGTTTTGGTCCGAACCTCGTGTTTTGACCAAGCGGCCCTGGGGTCCATTTTTGACTTTTTGGTAAGAATGATAGAAAATATATAATTAAGCATTGGGGTTGAATTATTTAGCATTTATTGATATTGTTAAGTTAATTATGTCTAGATACAAGTGAATTGGAGGCGAGTTCTAAAGGGAAAGCGGTAATTGAGGCTTGAGTTTGGCCGTGGAATCCGAGGTAAGTGTTTGACTTAACCTTAGCTTGAGGGAATATGTATTGTGTCTTATTTGCTACGTGTTAGTGTAATGTGCAACATATAGGTGTGGTGAGGAGTATCTATACGTTGGTGTCAAGCATGCCCGTGAGTCGTATAATGTGATTTATGTGATTTTTCATTGAGCACTACTTGGGTTTAATTTGATAATTATCCATGTTGATGGTATTTCCTTGGTATTGCCTATTGTTGAGTATTGGTTCAAGTTGAGAATTATTACGTGAAGTTAAGTAAATAAGTGAGATTGATTATAGTTGTTTCCCTTGCCGGGACGTTATTGATTTATTATTGTTTATACTGTTGATTTCCTTGTCGGATTGCTGTCATTTCATTTGTTTGGGTGAGGAAGATTGTAAAAGCACAAAGGGTGATGTCGTGCATGATATTGTGAGTGAGTGTTAATGCACGAAGTGTGATGCCGTGCAGATATTGTGAGAGTTAATGCACGAAGGGTGATGCCGTGCCATATAATGAAATTAAAAGCACGAAGGGTGATGTCGTGCCATGATTATGAGAGAGTAAAAGCACGAAGGGTGATGCCGTGCCGTTTCTTTTGATTTTATGGTGAGAACGAGAGTAAAAGCATGAAAGTTGATGCCGTGCATTGTTTCTGTGTTATTATGTCTATTGATTTAAGTCTGATATTTACTTTGTTGCTTTATTTCGTTATTGTTATAACTTGATATTTCCTTCCCTCAGCATGTTCCCCTTCTCCCGTGGTTGTCGTTAACTAGCCTCGTCACTACTTCACCGAGGTTAGGCTCGACACTTACTCAGTACATGAGGTCGGTTGTACTGATACTACACTCTGCACTTTTTGTACAGATCTCGGTACTGGACCCTTCGGACCCTAGATCGAGGTTGCTGCCTTCAGTGCAGTGGGGATCCCGAGGTAGTCCTGCAGGCGTCCGCAGGCCTTGACGTCCCCTCTTATCCTATTTCTGTTATGTTCTTATCTACTTTTGAGACAGATGTATATTTATTTTTGTTCAAACCACTATTTGTAATATTTGCAGACAGTCCGTGAAATAGTGACACCTGTTCCGGGAGTACTTTGGCTTTAGATTTCGTATTAGTATTTAGTCAAAACGTTAAATTCTGTTATTTCGCATTTTTTTATTTTTCGTTGATTTTATTATAATATCTGGTGAACTGTTAAAGATAAAGGAATAAAGTAAAATAATCAGTAACGTTGGCTTGCCTAGAAGGTTCAATGTTATGCGCCATAACGGTCCAGGCGGTGGGAAATTCGGGTCGTGACACAAATAAAATAAATAAAGCACAAGAACAAACATCCTAAATATTAGACTATATTTACCGCAATATATTTTCTTGCACGAAAAACTGTATGTTGCACTTTGAAGAGGGATATCAAGATTGACAACAAGAGTTCTGGTTAAGGCAGAGTATCCAAAGCATTAGGAGGAAACATACACAACAAAAATATTGTCCACAAAAAAGTGTTCGTTAAGATACCATCACATTAAATACTTTTAAATTATAATACATAATTATCTAACTAACATGACAAAATTGATCATTTGTGTAAGTTTTGATGATGCCCTTTTATTTTAAATTCATGTATTATGCTAATGTAATAATATTTTTTTGGAATTTAGATGATTGTTGTATTATTATACATAAAATTTCTCTAGTTAATTAGATTTTATTGTTCCTTCATATAAATAAATGTTTAAACCATCATGTGTCATTATTAACGTGCAACGCACGTTCATAGATAGTAGTATTATTAAAAAAGCATGAATATAATGTCAGTTTATAAAAATAACCTTATAATATTAAGCATAATAACTCATAATAAAAGGACATAACCGGAATTCTAGATATTAGCCTTATAATCCTATTAATTTTAGGACATAATTGTCACGACCCCAAATCCTAAACCGGCCGTGATGGCGCCTATCATGGTACTAGGCTAGTCAACAATCGCGTATTAGCATAAGACTTTTCATTAATTTCAAAACCGTTCCAATATTTCATAAAGTTCTTCAGATTTCAGTTAAAGCAACAAAACAAATAAAGATAGTCAATACACTGCCCCAAAACCTGGAGTCAACCCGTCATAAGCATCTATAAATAATACAAGATAATTCTACTTCCATGCTACATCCAGTCTAGGAATAAGAAACATAAAACCGAATAAGAAAGGGAATAGGGTATGTTGTGGACGTCGAACAACTACCTCAAAATCCCAACTCTGGCTCCAAGAGAAACGAAGGAAGCTAGCGCTCAGACCCAACACCTGTATCTGCACACAGGGGTGCATGGAGTAATGTGAGTACGCCAACTCAGTAGTGACCAGGGTAAATAATGTCTAAGGCTATGAAACAAGTAAAAATAACATTGATGCACATTAATTGAAATCTTACTTTCAGAAAACAAGATACAATATCTTGTAACATTCACGATTTGCTTTCAGTAAAATATCCTTTGAAAATATACCTTTTTCATAGTTCTAATAGAAATCAAAATGGTTTAATATGAGAAAAGACAGAGTTCTTAAACAGTCTTTTAGATGAAAATGTGTGTCATAAACTACCTGTATTGGTAAAAAAGAGCTTCACACATGTAACAAATGTGGTGACTCAGCAATCTATGTGGAGTAATGAAAACACGACAACTGGACAGGACTCTATGAAAAGGTACGGGGCAAAGAGGCACGGAATAGCACACCTACGGGGTAATTAGCTACGAGAATCTCAACCTGATTGAGAGGATGAAGAGACACGGTCAAAGTGAATCCGGACAGAATAAAGGGCAGATTCGAAGATCCCCAATTAATGAGCCAGACGTTACACGACCTTCATGCAAAAGTTACGGTTAATCATTGTAATGTTACATTAATGTCATTATTAGTCATTAATGATCAATCACTGAAAAGGGTAGACGTTATATTAAGAAATTTCCTATATAATGGAGTAAAATATAACTTGTAAGACACATTCGAACTACTATGGCAATACACTTACTTTTTATGCATCTTATTACTTTCCATTCACAAGTTTACTTACAATTACGAGTTTATACTTTGGTTATCAGAAACCCGTGTTCTTCTTAAAATAGCTTTGAGCAAAGAATCCAATTCTTTGGTTAAACAAATTGGTTCCGTTGCCGGGAATCTGATAATCTTTGTTTTCAAATTACATCCTTCGAATCATGTCGAACGCCGATGAAAATAATCAACAGAGAATTGGAACTCCAGTTCCATCACCTTTAGGAACCCCACGGGGCTCAAGGGAGAATTCCCCAGATAGATCCACGACTCAAAACAATAATAACTACGAAATGAACAAAGAGGAGAACAAGATCAGGTGAAGCAAATGGTTGGTGAATATGTGACTCAAGCTCTACAAGCTTTTAGGAGAGGATTACCAGTTGCATCACCTGCGCCACTTACTATCAACACTGCAACTATGAAAAACCCACAATCTGGGTTAGCAAACTCAGGAAGTGGAGGCGCTCTAAACGAATCCCTCGAAACAAGACCAGATATGTCCAATAACCCAGAGTTACAATCTTTATTATTAACCTTGCAGAAACAGGTGAAGGAACAAAACGATCGAATCAAACAAATTCTTGGAGTACCACCTATTATCAAAGGCATTGACGTTGATAGATATTCTCAAGAACCTTGGAAGCCAAGTGCAGCGCCCCTGCCTATTCCCAAGAAATTCAAAATGTCTGATGTTCCTAAATATGATGGGACAACTGACCCACGTGACCATGTGCTGTTTTTACCACCGGAGTGAAAGGCAATGACTTGACAAAGCAAGAAATTGAGTCAGTCTTGGTTAAAATGTTTGGAGAAACACTTACTAAAGGAGCGTTAACCTGGTATTCTCTTCTCCCTGAAAATTATATCGATTCTTTTGCTGAGCTTGCAGATTCTTTTATAAAAGCTCATTCCGGTGTGCAAAAGGTCGAAAAACGAATGGAGGACATATTTAAAATAAAACAAGGAGACACGGAGCTACTTCGTGAATTTGTAGACCGGTTTCAACGAGAAAGGATGTTGTTACCAAGGGTACTTAATAATTGGGCAGCCATGGCATTTACAAGCAATTTAAATGATAAAAGCTCAGAAGCCACGAGAAGACTCAAGGAAATCCTGAGAGAATTCCCAGCCACGACATGGAACGATGTCTATAACAGGTATAGTACCAAGTTACGTATAGAAGAGGACACCATCGCCCAAACAAGGGCTGAAGATCGCGCTAGTTCCAGACGCTCCGAGCCAGAAAAAGGACAGATAAAAACAGGTATGACCCTTATATAGGACCTTCGGGATGAGAAAATCTTCCCAGATTTGAAAATGCCCGGTCACAATATAGACCATCAAACAAAGATACGGGCTCATCCTCATCAAGATCCAGAAAGGATCGCGATGAACGAAGCAAAGGTAGTACAAGAGTTGGAGATCACAACTTCAATGTATGTACTTTTGAACAAATCACAGTACTGAGAAATATGGGCGATAAAGTCCGGTAGCCCAAAGAAATGAGGTCAAACCCAAATAGAAGAAATCCAGACTTCTAGTGTGAATTCCATAACGATCATGGACACAGAACTTCGGATTGCAGATTTTTGCAAGGTGAGGTAGAACAATTATTAAAACAAGGCTATTTAATAGAATTGTTTAGTGAAAAAGGTAAACATGCATATATGAAGAACATGCACGAGCCCCCAAAACCACCATCTCCAAAACGAACGGTCAACGTGATACATGGAGGTGAGGAGGTGAACGGAGTAATCTGCAAAAGAACCACAAAATTCACAATTACACACGGGAAGTGGATACGTGAAGACTTTGAAGCAGACAGTGTATCATTCGATGATGCAGATACCAGCGAATTAATGCTTCCACACAATGACGCACCGGTAATATCCTAACTTATACATGACACTAACGTAAAAAGAGTGTTGATTGATCCAAGTAGCTCAGTTAACATTATCCTATCAAGAGTTGTGGAAGAAATGTTAATGGAGGATCAAGTAATCCCAAGAGCACGAGCCTTATCTGGTTTTGACAACTCTACCGTCATAACAAAAGGGGAAATTGAACTTAGTACTTATGCAAAAAGAGTAGTAAAAAATACTCGGTTCCAAGTCATTGATACTGACATGAACTACAACGTAATCATGGGGAGGCCATGGATACATGACATGAAGGAAGTGGCATCTACCTTGCATCGGGTAATTAAATTCCCTTATTAATGGGGAATTCAACAGATTTGAGGCGATCAACAAACCTCAAGGAATATAAATTCTGTAGGAAACTATGCCAATAAAGAAGAAGCGGAAAAATCAGAAGGTACAGAGAAAACCGTTACTCTAACAGGTACGGAGAAAACTGTTGCTCAAACAGGTACAAAAGAAGTTATTGCCCAAACAGGTATGGAAGAAACTATTATTCAAACAAGAACAAATAGTCACGAGAAGGTAAATCAAGTCACCATGGGAGGTGTATCAAACCATGCAGAAATGGATTCTAGATCTGATGTCATTCAAGAACCAGAAGATGACAAACACATCAAAACAACCACGGAAGAGCTCGAAGCTGTTCCATTGTCTGAACAAAATCCTGAACAGAAAGTTCACATAGGCACGAGGCTAAGCCCCAACCGAAAAGGTAAGTTAATTAATTATTTAAAAGCTAATACAGATTGCTTTTCGTGGTCCCATTCAGACATGACAGATATCCCGACGGAAGTGATGACTCATAAGCTATATGAATCCATCCTTCGTACCTATCAAGCAAAAGAAAAGAAAGCATGGACCATTCAAGAACCAAATGATTGACGAAGAGTTCATGAATTGTTAAGCTTTATAGATGCATACTCTGGTTATAACCAGATCAAAATGGATCCCTCAGATGGGGAAATAACTTCCTTTATTACAAACAGGGGGACTTATTGCTACAGAGTCATGCCTTTTGGCCTGAAAAATGCTGGAGCCACGTACCAAACGCTTGTGACCAAGATGTTCCAGGAACATCTGGGAAAAATAATGAAAGTTTACATTGATGACATGCTGGTGAAATCAACACAAGTGGAAGAACATTTCCATCATCTTTCAAATACCTTCGAAAATTTACGCAGGTATAATATGAAACTAAATCCAGAAAAATGCGCCTTTGGCGTAGAATCAGGTAAGTTTTTGGGTTTCCTTGTGTCAAATAGAGGAATAGAAGTAAATCCTGCTCAAATTAAAGCTATCAAATACCTGATATACTTACAAATAAAAAAGAAGTTCAAAGACTAACAGGCAGAATTGCAGCCCTAGGAAGATTTATTTCCAGGTCCTCGGAGAAACGTTTTAGATTCTTTTCAGTTCTTAAAAAGTAGAATAAGTTCGAATGGACTGAGGAATGTCAATAGGATCTCAAGGATCTGAAGGCCTACCTATAAAAACCCCTGCTGCTATCAAAGCCAAAAAAGGGGGAAAGGTTGTATGTCTATCTTGTTGTTGCATAAATTGCCGTAAGTGCAGTATTGGTAAGGGAAGACAAAGGTAAACAATCACCGATTTAATATGTAAGTAAGTCTTTGTTGAATGCTGAAACTAGATACCCACATCTAGAAAAACTTGTTTTAGCTCTAATTATGGCGGCCAAAAAGTTAAGACCATATTTTCAATGTCATCCAATCGCTGTTGTAACCTCATACCCATTCAGAAACATATTGCATAAGCAAAAATTATCGGGAAGACTAGCTAAATGGGATATCGAATTAAGCGATCATGACATAATATATCAGCCTAGGACTGCAATAAAATCTCAAATTCTAGCTGATTTCGTCGCTGATTTTAATAATAGCATTGTCCCTGAAGTAGAAAAAGAATTACAACTCTTTAACGGGGCTAATCCGGGTATTTGGAACCTGACTGACGACTCATCTAATGTAAAAGGAGTCGGCTTAGGCATAGTCTTAATATCATCCACGGGTGAACAGACACGACAAGCCATTAAATGTTATCCTATAACTAACAATGAAGCGGAGTATGAAGCTGTCATTGCAGGATTTGAACTGGCACGAGAACTCTCAATTGAGCAGATTGTGATCAAAAGCGACTCTCAACTGGTAGTGAACCAGATGCAGGGGACTTATATTGCTAGGGAGACTCGGATGCAACAATACCTGGAAAAGGCACGAGATCTCGTAAGGCAATTCAAATAATGGAAAGTTATGCAAATACCTAGAGAGGAAAATGCAGAAGCGGATGCATTAGCTAACCTCGCAGCAGTTACAGAAGTGACAAATAAAGACAATGCAATTGTCGTTCACTTGTTTCATTCAGCAATTGACCAGAACAAAAATGAAGTAACATTTAACAATTTAACCTGGGATTGGAGAAACGAAATCTTAATTTTTTTGCAGAATGGTACTGTACCTGAAGATAAAAAAGCAACTCAAGCACTTCGCAAAAAAGCGGCACGGTACTGCCTTATTCGCAATTCTTAATACCGTAAGATGTTCGGAGGTCCCTTAGCAAAATGCCTTGGACCCAATCAAACAGAATTCGTGATGAGGAAAATCCACGAAGGGAACTGTGGAAATCATGCAGGAGCGAGATCCTTAGTCAGAGAAGGGTACTATTGGCCCAAAATGGAAGAAGAGGCCAGGAGTTTCGTAGCTAAATGCGACAAATGCCCACGTGCATCGACCAGCAGAGCTACTGCACCCAGTGATATCACCATGGTCGTTCCTGAAATGGGGCATGGACATAGTGGGACCCCTTCTCGCAGCTAAAGGAAAGGTACAGTTATTGCTTGTGTTAACTAATTATTTCACGAAATGGGTAGAAGCAGAAGCTTTAAAACAGGTGCGGGAGAAAGAAGTGAAGAGCTTCATATGGCAAAACATAATATGCCGCTTTGGAATACCGAAGGAAATCGTATGTGACAATGACCCGCAATTCATAGGCTCTCAGATCACAGAATTCTTCGAAAGCTGGCAAACAAAACGAATCACTTTGTCACCATATCACCCCGTGGCTAATGGACAAGCTGAATCAACTAACAAAGTCATCATCAACAACCTGAAATAACGGTTGGAAAAAGCCAAGGGAAATTGGCCTGATGAGCTACCGGCAGTATTATGAGCTTACAGAACAACTCAAAAAACAACCACAGGAGAAACTCCTTTCGCACTTGTTTACGGTGCAGAGGCTTTGATACCGGTGGAGATCGGCGAACCAAGCACAAGGTTTACAACAGCCACAGAGGAAGCGAAGAACGACGAGTTAAGAACCAATTTGGACTTGCTCGAGCAAAGAAGAGAAGCTGCGCTAATACGAATTGCAGCTTAGAAACAAATCATAGAACAATATTACAATAGAAAGGCTCATCTCAGATATTTCAAAATTGGGGACTTCGTTCTTAAGAATGTCTTTAAATCAACAAAGGAAGCTGGCGCGTGGAAGCTAAGTCCAAATTGGGAAGGACCCTACAAAGTCCGTGGCATTGCTGGGAAAGGTGCTTATGAGCTGGAAGCTATGGACGGCAGGATCTTACCAACCAGTTAGAATGCCGTTCATTTAAAGAAGTGCTACTTCTAAGTGAAAGGAATACCCCCGGTCAGGTATCATAACGTTCGATTTTATATTTGAATAGTTAAATTTTACTAACTATTTTAGATGATAGGAAAAAAAGCTAACCCATCACCAGATGATATTAGACCTGCAAAGACGCGAGGAAGTAACTGAATTCCCGGTCTAGGGTTACACTTTCTGATGGATGTTTTAAAGGGTTAAGCAGTCATCATCTAAAAATTATGTACCTTCGAGTCCCGTATGTTTTTCCTTTTCAGGAAAAGGACCACAAGGAAAGAATAGTCAAGTGCTCGAGATTTCATTCTTCAAAGCTCAAACACTTGGGGGACTATACAGTATGGAAGGCAAAGACGAAGCAAAGAAGACAAACAAAAAGTCAAAGCTCGAGCCTGAGGATCCATCTACCAAACGAATCAAGTGATACGAGCAAAAATAAAAAGAGCCAAAGCACTCAAAACACAAAGCTTGATCCAAAAAAAACCTCCAACGAATGTTTAGGTTTTACTTATTCAGAAAACTGATTCGTTATGAGGGAAAAATGCACTTATTTGTACTTATTCAGAAAACTGTTGTGACTAAAAACAGTTATGGATAAAGATCATCATCTTTGTACTTATTCAGAAAACTGTTGTAAATAAAAATAATTACGAAATCTTTGTACTTATACAGAAAATTATTATGAATAAAAACAGTTACGGATGAAAGATCATTATCCTTGTACCTATTCAAAAAAACCTGTTACAAACAGTTATGGATGAAAAAGCATCACCCTCGTATTGTATTTATTAAAAATTGTTATCAATGAAAATAGTTACGGGTTAAACCCATACCCTTATAAAAACTGTTATGAACAAAAAATAGTTATTCCCTTGTGTTAACTCAAAACAAACTGTTACAAAAAAAAAAACAGTTACGAAATACAAGTTTGTATCAAACCTGTTAAAATAAAACAGTTGCAACATGAGTTTTAGACGGTACGCACACACATGTGAAATGTTACGAAAGTTCAACAAAAAACTTTCTTCAAAAAACATTGTTAAAAAGAAACATGTGAAAAATTCCTATAAAAAAGGGCCCTCTTTCACAAACCGTACCTATTACGAAAAGGTACAGATAATATAAGTATTTTATATGCAAAACTCAGAGGTAAAACTAAAACCTCAAGCATGCAAAAGACTTAAAAGAGTGAAACAAAAACTCAACAGAAATTAAAGTCATACTTGCATTAATATATTAACGGCAAAATAAACTAAGTATTAACTTAGTCTTAGCCATATTAAGGTTTTTACATTAGGTGCCCTTAAGTTGTCAGTTGGGGACTTAAAGGATCCAAACTTACCCCCGATGGGACTGGGGGTAACCACCAATTGATACAAAGAAAAAAAAAAGAGAACCAAGATCTTAAACTTCATCAGATGGGGGGTTGTCTTCGTTGGCAGGAGGAGCAACTTGGGATGAAGAGACATGAGCAGCAGGAGCCTCACCTTCAGGTGAAGAAAGATTTTGACCTTGTTGAGACTTCTCAATGGCCTCCTTCGTCTTTGCAATTTCGGCTTTTAGGTCAAAACCCTCTTGGCTCATTTCCGTCAATGTGTTAAGACGAGAGTTCATATAAGCCCAACTCACATCAACGACTGCCTTGTCTTCAAGAGCTTCATAATATTTCTCCCACAGCTCAACTTCAGCTCTTAATTCATCCCTCTCAGCCACAGTAGCATCATGAGAGGCCTTTAAAGGAGCGAAAGACTTTTCCAGGGATTGAATTTTCTTCAAAGAGTCGCGAAGATCCTTCTGGGTTTGAGTGAGTGATTGAACAAGTTCTCCCAAATACTCCGCCTTCTGGTCTAATAAGGCCTTTAGGCTCCTGATCTCTTCAGAGGCACGAGACAGCTGCTCTGCGAATGAGGATTCTAGGATGTTCTTATCCTTGCCTGCCTGATCTAAAGATGCTTTCTCAATAGCCAATTCTGTTGTCATGACCTCACTTGCGTCTCCAAGATACACTTCTCCTCTTCCACTGCCTCCATGTCGAGTTGTAAGCTTTCATATCGCTCCTTCCAATTATCTGCCTCAACACGCAACTCCCTTACTTCCTGCTCCATATGGGAAACCCTCTTCATTAACTCTGTGCCTATAAGATTGATTTACAAAAGCAGATAAATAAGGTACGACATGAATGTTCGCAAAAATGAACGAAATAAAGTATATTTTACCTTTAAAGAAGTATGCACGATCTCATTTGCCCATGTAAGGGAATTGTGGTTGTCCAGCTTAGCTCTTTCAGTCAGACCTATTAACGGTTTTAGCCATACATCAGGCTGGCCAGACTTTTTAAAGAGGTTACTCTCTGCTGGAACTTCTATCATCACCTGCCTCATCTCCCCCCTGCTGGAAAACCCTACTTCTGCAACAGAAGGCATGGAAGCAGGAACGGATGAGGGAGCCACGGGCAAGGAAGTCCGAGGGGCAGAAAAAGCCACGGGAGAGGGAGCAACGATAGGAGCAGGTACAACCATAGGAGTAGGAGTAATAACAAGAGTAGTTGAGGGAAGTTCTTTAAGGGCAGAAAGATAGAAAATAGCCAGGGGAGCTTTATCAGCAACATAACCAAAACCTTCACGGAACAGGAGATCTACTGATTCATGCACGGGAGAGGGAGTAGCATCCTCAGGGGCAGAAAGTTCAACTTCAGGTGCGGGAGGATCAATAGCAGGTGGAGACTCGTCGTCAGAGACCACCTTCCTTCTTCGTGACCTATGGACTAAAAGAACTCTCCTCTTCCTCCTCCTCTTATAAGGTCCTTGACCCACTTGCTTTTCTCTTTGAAGAAGAGGAACCTGAACGATCTCCTGGGCCTTTTCCAAGGACAACTTTGGAACAGACACGGATGCAGCAGAAGCTCCACGAGCAGCAAATCCTGTCAAATGAAAAAGGGTCAAATAAAGCTCGAATGAGGAAAGAAGTAAAACAAAAACTTCATTTATCGTGAGTCTTAACTCTCCAACCAAACCTCCCGGAAAGGTATTTTCATGAGCGTTCTTCTAACAGAACGATGAACAAAAGTTTTTCTACCCAACCTCGGAAACCGGAGACATTCTCAATGGTTCCTATGGTTGCTGCAAAGAGAAGAAATAGTTACGGTATAGATAAAGTATCTAAAGCAAAAGAAAAGGAATGTGTGCAAAATTGTACTCACGTGCAAGATTCCACTTCTCAGGGAAGGGAAGATTTTCTTCACCTACTAAACCAGCAGTAGGAACAACAACATACTGAAGGTACCACCATTGATCTTTATCATCATCAGGAGTCACTAACACCTTTTTACTCCTAGCCGCGAGAGTAAAAACTCCCTGTCAGAATAACATTGGAGAATAAAGGTGGATGAGATGATGAAAGGTAAAGGGGACCGAATCTAAGTTAGCCAAATATCTAAGACACGCAACAACTCGCCAAACAACTTGTCCCAAACAAATTTTAAAGAATCGGCAAAAAACAATGATAACTGGGTCGATTGGAGGATTGAATCCTAATGTGAAGGGATAGGTATAAACAAAAGAACACCCGGACTTGTAAGAGGTTATTCTTTGATTACCATTGGGCACGAAAATAGGAAAATCAGGCTTCCAGAAACAATCCCTGCGTACAAGAGGTATCAAACCTTCAGTAATCTGGGTAGGGTATTTGTCAGCATTGTCAAGAGACGACAATGAAGAAAGCTGATCTCTAAGGACCTGACTATCCCTAACAAAGGAAAATTCTACAGGTACTATTTCATCGACCCGCGGCTCACGCAAAGGTTTATTGTGTTCTTTAACCTTAGACGAAGATCTAGAAGCCCTAGCCCTCGGAGAAGATAAAGACCTAGAAGGATGGGGAGTAACTTGAGAAGAGGACGAACCCCTAGAAGGAGTAGAACCTAAACTCCTAAGTCTACCACCTCTTCTACTCTGAGTTGGAACCGAAGAAAGAGTTAGATCATCTACATTTATGACTTTCTTGGACTGACTTGAAGAAGACATATTTACAGAAAGTAAAAGTTTGCAAACGAACAATGAAGGATTAGAAGTTTTTCGTGAAAGTAAAGCAAGAATCAGGGGTATTTATACTAAAAAACAACCATCAAAAAATAGAAAAAATAGTGTTGTAAAAGTCATAATTGAAGTTGCCACTTCGTGACTGATACAGCCGCAAAAAGCCCTAAAAGGCGCTGAATAATTGTAGAACCAATCTGGGAATTTCACGTGGCACAAGCATTAAATGGAAGTGACAAGCAACGCCTACATTCAGAGATGGACGCAATGTTACTAGTGAAGCGGCGACAAAATATTCCCGCCATAAATAAATATCCACTTACCAAATATTAATCGAAAAATAAATGATGAGTGGGGGGACTATCTGTATTGATAAAAAAGAGCTTCACACGTGTAACAAATATGGTGACTCAGCAATCTATGTGGAGTAATGAAAATACGACAACTGGACAGGACTCTATGAAGAGGTACGGGGCAAAGAGGCATGGAATAGCACATCTACGGGGTAATTAGCTACGGGAATCTCAACCTGATTGAGAAGATGAAGAGACACGGTCAAAGTGAATCCGGGCAGAATAAAGGGTAGATTCGGAGATCTCCAATTAATGAGCTAGACGTTACACGACCTTCACGAAATAATTACGGTTAAGCATTGTAACGTTACATTAATGTCATTATTAGTCATTAATGATCAATCACTGAAAAGGGTAGACGTTATATTAAGAAATTCCCTATATAAGGGAGTAAAATATAACTTGTAAGACACATTCGAACTAAGATGGCAATAAACTTACTTTTTTGCATCTTATTACTTTCCATTCACAAGTTTACTTACAATTACGAGTTTATTATTTGGTTATCAGAAAACCGTGTTCTTCTTAAAATAGCTTTGAGGAAAGAATCCAATTCTTTGGTTAAACACTACCCATCGGGCATATCAGCACTCAGCATTAATCACTCAGCATGCCTCACAATCACTCGGTATCAACCCCTAAGGCTACCTCACAGTCACTCATGCCTCCCAAATCTCTCATCACTCAGCACTCGCCACTCGCACTCAGTAGGTACCTGCGCTCACTGGGGGTGTACAGACTCCGGAAAGGCTCCTATAGCCCAAACGCTATAATAGGACATCTCGTGGCATAATCACTCAGGCTATCGGCCTGTCACATATCATAAACAAAGTATCATGCTGCGTCGCGCAACCCGATCCCATAATATCTTCAAAACATTGGCACTCGGCCTCACTCAGTCAGAAACTCTCAAAACGTCACTCGGTTTATCAGTAAAACGGGGTACTCGACCCAAAATATCATTTTATACCTCCAAATAGAGTAAATAGGACTGAGTTTTGAAATCAGTTAAACATAATATGACTGAGTATAAATCATAAATAACAAAAAGTGAGGAATAGCAGTAAAAGCCCCCAAGGGGTCCTAAACACTTGGCACGAGGCCCAAATACGGCATTTAACCCAAACCATAGTACTAATCTTTAAAACATGAAATATCATATGATTTATAATCAATACGCAACTTAATAGTTGCTACGGGGCGGAACAATTCACAATCCCCCAACAGTTCACGCCACACACTCGTCATCTAGCATGCACACCACTCAAAAATAGTGATACGATGCGAAGTCCGGGGTTTCATACCCTCAGGACAAGATTTACAGTCATTACTTACCTCAAACCTGTTATATCCCGTGCTTTAACATTAAGATATCTTTTTAGGAGGGAAAAGTTTACATGTTTCTTCCAAACCTTTCTATTTTGAAATAAAATTACTAATGCATTTTAAATCTGAAACTAAATACTGCAAATTAGTTTTATATAATGGTAGATTAATCGCGAACCGAAAATAAATTTGCAATTAATGTTATCCTTATATTGTCTGTTGAGAGTATATTTTAATGATGAGCACTTTGAGTGGTTCGATTAAGATTGTCATTATTTTGTATTGGTGTCACGACCCAAATCCAAACAGCTCGTGATTGCGCCTATCGTGGAACTAGGCTAGCCAACCATCACATAACTACGAATTTATTTTAATAAATTTACTCAATATCATTCACTACCAGCATATGAAGTATAAAAATTCCTCTAAGTCTGTAAGAAACCATAATATAACTAATAGTCCAAACAAACCCCTCCCTCCCCCCCCCCCCCCCCCCCCCCCAGGACTGGAGTCAACTGATCACGAGCATCTAAGAATAAAACTAACTTTGCTAATATCATAAACAATGTCTAGGAATAAAATACTAATATTAATAAAGGAAGGGAAATGGAGAAGCCGCGGACGCTGGACAGCTACCTCGAAATCCCAAAGCTGACGATAACGAACTCGAATGGCTACTGCTCCGAACCAGTACCTGGATCTGCACACAAAGGTGCAGAGAGTAATGATGAGTACGCCAACTCAGTAGTAATGAAAATAAATCATAGTCTGAAGAATAAGAAACACACGGCAACAAATACACCAATCCACAAAACAGTAAAACACCGAGTCTTCATAAAGTATACATTTAATACATAAGTTTGAAAACCAATTTCAGTAAAAATCCTTTGAACAAGTATATTTTCCCAAATGTTTCTCAGTAAAAACTCCAAAAATATCAGTCTGAAAGATGAAACGAATCATAATCAAAACTCAGTAAAATATCATTATAAAACCGCCCCTCGGGCCAATTCATCTCTCATAATCAATCTCTCAGCACCTCACCATCTCNGGGGGGGGGCGGGGGGGGGGGGGGGGGGGGGGGGAGCTCCTACATCCCAAGCGCTATAAACAAGCCAAATCATGGCCCTGCCCTACTGGGGGTGTGTACAGACTCCGAGGGGGGCTCCTACAGCCCAAGCGCTATAAACAAGCCAAATCATGGCATTAATCACTCTCAAGCACTCGACCTCTCTCATATCATAACATCCTCACAATATTGGCCCTTGGCCTCACTCAGTCAGACACTCTCAACATGCCATTTGGGCCATAAACAAACAGGGTTCTCGACCCAAAACAGTATTTCATTTCAAGAAATAGTAATATCATCAAATAGGAGTGTCAACAATTTCACAAGAAAGACTGAGTGTAAAATCATAGTTTCAAAGTGAGGAATATCAGTAAAATAGCCCTCAAGGGGTTAAAACAGATCGGCACTAGGCCCCAAACGTGGGTTACAGCCCAAGTATAACAAAACATAGTAATAGTAATAACCATATGCTTTAAAAGCGGTTTCACAACTCAATAGTTGCCTAAAAAGGAACATTTTTTCAAATTTCCATTTCATGCACGCCCCACACTCGTCCTCCAGTGTGTGCGTCACTCCAAAACCGTGAAAGGATGCAAAGTCCGGGGTTTAATACCCTCAGGAGAAGATTTAATGACATTACTTACCTCGAACTAGCCCGAAAAGCTACTATGTAACACGTTTGTCTCTCGAATCAACTTCCGATTGCTCCAAATCTACCAAGTTCAGATTTTTATCATCAAAATATGTTAAAGGAATTTATTCCAATTGAAAAATATTTATTTTAAGCACAAAACCCGAAATCAATAAAAACCCCACCCCCAGGACCGCGTCCCGGTTCTCAACAAACTTTATACCAAAATGTTCTTCATCATCTCACGAGTCCGTACATATAAAGAACTTGAAAATCGGAGTTTGTTTGACCCCTAAAATCATCCCTAGAAGATCTCATAATCTCAAGCCCTAACTCTACCTTTTTCTACTGTTTTTCATGAACTAAACACTGATATTTTGTTCCATAATCACAAATAATCAAGTTTTAGGGTCCAAAATCCTTACCTCAATGATGAACAATGATATCCTCTCTTCAAATCGCCTTAAAGCTCTTTTCCCGTTAAAAAATGGTGTAAAAGGGTTAAATTGTCGCGGAGGGTTTATTTAAATATTGTTCACGCATTTTACTGTTCATCCGAGTTACTGTTTACCCGAGTACTGTTCAGCCGAGTACTATTCACCCGAGTTACTGTTCACCCGAGTTATAGTTCATCCGGGTTAATGTTCACCCGAGTACTGTTCACCCGAGTTACTGTTCATCCGAGTTACTGTTCATGCTGCTGTGAAAAAATGCAGCAGCTTTTCTTCTAGTCTAAATTGATCCGTTAACCTTTCGAAATCCACCCGAGGCCCTCGAAAATCTCAACAAATATACCAACACGTCCCATAACATCATTCGAACTTAGTCGAGCCTTCGAAACACCAAAAACAACATCAAAACACCAAAATCACATCAAATTCAAGCCTATGAACTTTGAAATTCCTAAATTCCACCAACGACGCCGAAACTATCCAAAACAACTCCGATTGACCTGAAATTTTGCAGACATATCCAAAATAACTACAAACCTGTTCCAACTTTCGAAATTCCATTCCAACCCCGATAGCCTATTTTCCACTGCCGACCGAAAATCGACAAAAACTATCTTTTGCCAATTCAAGCCTAATTCTACACCGAACATCACAAAAATATTCCGGACACACTCCTAAGTCCAAAATCACCTAACGAAGCTATCTGAGCCATAAAATACACAATCCGGGGTCGTTTACCAATAAGTCAACTCATAGTTGACTTTTCTAACTCTAAAGCTACTTTTAGAGACTAAGTGTCTTAATTTCTTCTATAATCATTCCAAGCGCGAGCTAACCAACTCTAATACATCATGGACAGTATAACCAACCTATGACAAGGAATTAACAATAAATATAATGCAGATTCTACATAACGACCAATCGGGTCGTTATTCTCCCCCTCTTAAACAAACATTCGTCCTCGAACGGGTCTAGAAACATACCTGGAGTCTCAAACAAGTGAGGATATCTGCTCCGCATCTCCCGCTCGATCTCCCAAGTAGCCTCCTGCACTGGCTGACCTCTCCACTATCAGTAGGGACTAGCTCAGAAGCATGTCTAGCCAACTCGGAAAACCGCATTTCGTACTGAGTAACTGACAACTCTCCCTGGCGCATCTGCTCAAAATGTCTAGTTGTTTCTCTCTGTGGGAATGAGGAACATACTTCTCCAAAAAGATCGTGGAGAACTGCTACCATGTGAGAGGTGTTGAACTAACCGGCCTACGCCTCTCAAATGCCTCCCACCAAGTGAAAGCAGCACCAGCAAATTGATAAGTAGCAAATGAAACTCCGCTGGTATCAAAAATACCCGCAGTATGGAGCATCCTCTGACATATATCCAGAAAACCTTGGGCATCCTCGCCCTCTGTTCCACTGAAAGTCGGAGGCTGAAGTATACTGAACCTCTCCAGCCTACGCTGCTCATCCTCGGGCATAACTGGGACCAAATAGTCCTGAGCTGGGGCAACTGGCTATAGCAACTCGTGCCTACGCACACATGATAGTGTTGAAGTACTTCAAAATTTTCTGGGGTATTACATTCTCCCCCGCTTAGGATCATTCACCCTCAACCATATAACATAACTTATCTCTTCTTTTGCACGTCTTAGTCTCCCAAATTTTTTCTAACTCCCAAATTTTTCAGAAATTTCGGCAGAGTCTCCCCTGTAATTGGGACTATCTACATGCCAGAGTAACACCAAAACAACTCCTAACAATACATCCACAATGTATATATCAATAACACCAATCTCAACATTATAAGCCCTGCATTATCACAATGATATGAGAATATGAAGCACATCATATGTATGCTCATCACCACATCTCTAGTCTTTAAAGCTTTTCATAATTAATTCCAGCATCATCAATTAATCTCATATTAACCACCAACTCATTTCGAATTTTCACAATACTGGCAACAGAATGTGAGGCATGAAGATCTCATGATTACTTACTCGGATTAATGAGTCACATTTAACGCCACCTGGTCACTCACATCATAAGCTAAAACTCAATGTTTACAGCACGAAAATGGTTGAATATGAACATAAAATATAGAAGAATTATCAAATAAGCCTAACAGGCATGACTCCCTTTTAATATTACCGCACAAATTAAACTTCACGAAGGGAGAATTTAAACTCATAAATATCTTACCAGAAGGACCTCGTTCTTACATAACCTCCACTGCGGCTTGCAGCCCGGAATAAATATTTCACATTGTGCCAAACGAAATTTTCAATTTCCTTTCTTTCTTCTTCTCAATAAATTTCGTAAACATTTTCATAACACATAACGAACCCTCATACCGGTAGGGCATATAATTCATAAAAATTGGAATCAATTATTCTGAAACACATTAAACTAACTCTAGTGAATAATAAACATTACTTTTAGACTTGTAGTCCTCAATGGTGTACAAAAAAAAATTGCAGACACAGCCTAAAACCTTCAAATATCCCAATAGGGATAAACATATAAGTGCGTCACAAACTTACGAAGCTCGCCCATAAATGGAGCATAGTAGGAGGACTCACCTCAATATTCAGATCTGAATACAACTAAGGGGAAATATTCTTTTTATAGAAAATCAGGATCGTACTTGTAACGACACCATATGGTACATCGGCCTCAGCCAAATCATAGAGATTATAACAACGGATCGGGTCTCCACCTCTTAGGCGGCCACTACCCCCCTGTCCTCCACCTCTAGCTGACTGAGCACGTGGAGTAATAACTGGAGTAAAGCTTGTAGCTTGAGTGTTCTGATGAAATACACCCCTTCCAAGTTAGGGACAATCTCTCATGATATGCCTAGTATCACCACACTCATAACAACCCCTCTGAGGTCGCGGCTGCTCGTACTGAGTCCTTGCCTGATAATTGGAATAACCACTGTAAGAATCTCGTGTCGGTTGTGCACTATAAACTGGAGCACCCCGAGTAATATGATTTGCGGACTGAGCTGACCAACTGCTCGAGCCTCCACTATAATGGGTCCTAGTTGAAGAGTAAAATCCACTAAACCCTCCAAATCTTCGAGACCTTTTGGCCTCCTTAGACTCCCTTTTTTTTTGCGATCTCTGCTACTTGTTGAAATGGAGTATCAGTTTGCAATTCTCGAGTCATGCATATTTTAATATCATAATCGAGTCCCTCAATGAATCTGCGGACCCGCTCCTTGGCGGTAGGAACCAAAAATAGGTGCACTATGAGCTAACTCATAGATACGACATACTGCATATACCATGCCATCTTATGATAAATATGAGAACTTCATAATCCATTCTGAGCCACAAGCAACTACGTACTCAACTAGCCAAGAACTTTCCATTTGTTCTCATCTATAAGAAAATCACTATACATTGCATGCTCCTCACACCAATCTGACCTACTAGAAATGTCACGCCCCAAAACCGAGGGACACGACCCGCACTCAATCGGAGGACCCCGGTCAAGCGGACCTGGAATTGCCTTTCCTAACCCACGCGCTACCCCGTGATTTCAATATACATTATTCATGTGAAATAGCCATTTAGACTTAAGCATAAAATT
>MDKH01182156.1:0-15022 GCA_005239495.1 Nicotiana undulata | reverse complement strand
GGCTAACTCGATCAAATACAGATCGAGTGCCAGTCGTGCCTCCCCTAGTTTGGGGGCGTGACATGTCCCCATCTACTCTACTACAGACATATGAGATATACATATACACATTTTCTTTGTTCCGTTGTATAGAGCTAGAGTCGTACAATGCTTGTGTTTTGTAACATTCCGGGTTTTGGGAAAGTAAAAGTTGTAGACGCCGAGCGGCTAAATTTTATAGTATTACTTCATCTTTACTGTTTTTGTTATTATTTGTCTTATTTTTCCACAATTTAGGCTTACCTAGTCGTAGAGACTAGGTGCCGTCACAAGACCGTTCGGAGGGTAAATTCAAGTCGTGACACTCACACAATGTGAATGCTCCAAACATGACGAAATCTCCTCGAGCTGCTAGCTTCTCGAAGGAATAGAAGAGAAATTCAAATATCGTGCGGAGCTATCTTGTCAAAGCCCAAAAGCGAATGAAAAATCATATTGATCAAAATCGTCGCTTTGTTGAATACCAAGCAGGAGATAAAGTGTTGATGAAAATCCCAAAGCGATACTTGTTTGCAGGGTTCTAAGACCATCGCCTATTGCAAAACTTTGTACCATTGTCCATTGAGAAACGCATTGGGAAAGTTGCATACCGGGTAGATACGCCAGCCGGGTGGAAGATTCATCCAGTCTTCCATGTTAGCCTTCTGAAACCTTTTCGGGAATACATAGAGGATCCTTCACGGAGACAACTTACAATTCATAGCATTCGAGGCCCTAATTCAACCGAAAAAATGCGTGTAGAAGCTATTCTCGATGATTGCATTAATGAAAGCTATCAAGAGTTCTTGGTGAAATGGCAAGGCTGTGATGCAAAGGAGAATACTTGGGTGAGGGGAACAAACCTCAAAGCCTACAAGTGCCTGATCGATGATTATCTTTCAAGTAAGGTGCTGAGGACGTCGCCAACTCAAGTGGGGGAGAATGTCATAGGCGTCTTTCCAACCATTCCCCATGACCCTTGGACGCACCCCATAGCATCTTGGCAAGCCTCCCAACGCCTAGCGCCATGGATAGGACCATGGTCTTGGCCGTGGCAAGTGAAAAGCGCACATGTTCCTATGTCCCCCATTGATAGCCCTCGCCAGCTCCCAGCCGCAGGCAGATACCAACAGCGCCGTGCGCTCAGACTCTGATGCTAAAGACAAGGTTGCTGCCAATGGACATGCTTTTACCTTATAGGAATCTAGGTATTTTTCATTGTAAATATACAGTAGTATTACTTCCTGTATTTCCATTATGTCTATGTAGCTTAGTTATGTCAAGCCATGTAACTTTGATTTATTTTTTTAAGCATTATTAGAGGGATCAAGCAATCAAACTTTCAAGCAAGCAAACAATTCTATGTACTGGTGTCTCTCCCCCTTGGCAGCGTGTTGCTTTTCTATAATAGCTTTCATTAATGCAATCAAGCTTTCTTTCATTGTCATGCTCTTTTGCGTTCTCTTAATTGCTCTTGACATTGGTTTTCCTGTACGACACTGACAATCTCGTCTAGCATGTAAAGAGACGCTAGTTGGCAGATAGTAATCACACTGACATCGATTGCTTAGCCTTACGTCGACCTTCCAAGAAATCTCAGGAAGGCACACAAGTCAATCATTTTTTTAAAGAAAACTCGTAGAACTTCTAATTTTTGAAAAATTTCCAGGAAAACCAAGACGCTACCCTTCAGGTGCGCACTCGGTAATGCAATAGCTCGCAAACGAGTGTATTTTTCTTATTCTCACTTTTCATTTTGACTTAGTTTCCTCTGTTCTCTTAAGTTATAGTATTGTATTGTATATTCACAAATGCATTAATTGTCTATTGAATATCGCAATTTTCGTGAGTTGATATTTTCAGAAAATTCATGAAATCTTTGAGATATTCATCATATCTAAAACTTAACACTCAACAACAACGACAACAACAACAACAAATCCAGTATGTTCTCAACAGGTGGAGTCTGGGCAGGGTAGTTTGTACGCAGACCTTACCCCTACCTAATACAGGTAGAGAGGCTGTTTCCAATAGACCCTCAGGTCAAGAAGGGTAAGAAGAAGAGGAAATAAAGGAAGGAAGGAAGAAGGAAGAGAAAATAAAAAGGGAAAGATAAAGGATAAGTAGTACCAAATAATAGCAACAAGGAATACAATACCTGAGGAGAACAAAATCACATAATGTAATAAAAATCTAAGAATATGAAGGGACATGTGTGCTATTAAGACTATCGGTGAACAACTAAAAACTACCACTAACCTTCTACCTTAATCCTCGACCTCCACACCCTCCTATCAAGGGTCATGTCCTCGGTGAGCTGAAGCAGCACCATATCCTGTCTAATCACCTCTCTTCCGATGTTTCTTAGGCCTACCTCGGCCTCTTTTCAAACTCTCAATGTCCAACCTCTCACACCTCCTAACAGGAGCATCAATGCTTCTTCTCCTAATATGTCCGAACCATCTCAGCCTCGACTCCCACATCTTGTCCACCACGGAGGCTACTCCCACTCTATTCCAGATAGGTTCATTCTTAATCTTATCTCTCCTGGTACACCCACACATCCATCTCAACATCCTCATCTCTGCTACTTTTATCTTCTACACGTGAGAGTTCTTGACTGGCCAACACTCAGCCCCATACAACATAGTCGGTCGAACCACCACTCTATAAAACTTACCCTTAAGTCTTGGCGGAACATTCTTATCACATAAAACACCAGAAGCGAGCCTCAACTTCATCCATCCCGCTCCGATGCGATGTGCAACATCTTCATCAATCTCCCCGTTACCTTGGATAATAGACCCGAGATACTTAAAACTCGCTCTCTTAGGGATAACTTGAGCATCAAACGTTACCTCTACGTCTGATTCATGGGTCCCGTCACCGAATTTGCACTCCAAGTATTCTGTCTTGGTTCTACTCAGTTTGAAACCTTTAGACTCCAATGTCTGTCTCCAAACCTCCAACCTCGTGTTAACTCTACTTCGCGTCTCGTCAATAGACAAAATATCATCGGCAAATAGCATGCACCAAGGCACCTCCACTTGGATGTGTCGCGACAGTACATCCATCGCCAAGGCAAATAAAAATGGGCTAAGAGCCGATCCCTGGTGCAACCCCATCACCATATGGAAATGCTCCGAGTCACCACCCACAGTCCTCACCCGAGTCTTAGCATCATCATACATACCTTAATCACCCTAATGCACGTTACCGAAAGGCCGCTAACCTCCAAACACCTCCATAGGGCCTCTATCGGAACTTTATCGTACGCTTTCTCAAGGTCAATAAACATCATATGCAAGTCCTTCTTCCTCTCCTTGTACTGCTCCACTAATCTCCTTACCAGATGAATCTCTTCCGTAGTCAAACGTCCCGGCATGAATCCAAACTGATTCTCGGAAATAGACACGCACCTCCTCACCTTGGCCTCCACCACCCTCTCCCAAACCTTCATAGTGTGACTCAACAGCTTGATACCCCTATAATTGTTGCAATTTTGGACATCACCCTTGTTCTTGTAAAGAGGAACCATCGTACTCCACCTCCATTCTTCGGCATCTTCTTCTTAAAAATAAGATTAAACAACCCAGTGAGCCACTCCAAACAGGCTCGCCCCACACCCTTCCAGTATTCCACCGGGATTTTATCTGGCCCCGTCGCTCTGCCCCTGCAAATCTTACACATCGCCCCTTCCACATCCTCTATTGTAATCTGCCTACAGTACCTAAAATCCCACTGACTCTCGGATTACTCCAACTCACCCCAGCACAATGCGTCTTTCCCCCTCATCGTTCAACAGTTTATGGAAGTACGTCTGCCATCTTATCCTAATAAGTGCCTCGTCCATCAATACTTTTCCATCCTCGTACTTGATGCGACTTGGTCTAAGTCGCGGGCTTTCCTCTCCCTCACCTTGGCCAACCGATAAAACTTCTTGTACCTGCCTTTGCCCTCGAGCTCCTCGTACAACGAGCAAACGCCTCATTCTTAGCCGTAATAACTGCTAACTTTGCCTCTTTCTTTGCCTTTCTGTAACACTCCCGATAATTATTTTTTTCCTCCTCGTTTGTACTCTCCACTAGCTTCAAATAAGTAGCTTTCTTAGTTTCCACTTTACCTTGGACCTCTCCATTCCACCACCAGTCCCCTTTATGACCCCCAGGAGAGCCCTCCGTGACCCCTTAGACCTTCTAGAATCTACCCTAATGCAATTCGCAATGGTGAATACATACTAGATGTGTCCCCCTACTCATCCAGGGCCTCATAGCCAACAACTTCTCCCCTAACTCCTGATCTTTGTCCTTGGTCAAGTTGCCCCACTTGATCTTAGGTTGCCTGCACCCCGACCTCTTCCTCCTACTCTTCTTGATCTCCAGGTTCATAACTAGGAGCCTACGTAGGGTCGTGAGGTGCTCACTTGGGATAACCTTGCAATCAATGCACATACCTTTATCACATTTCCTGCAGAGAAGATAGTCAATCTGAGTCTTGCCCATTGAATTCCGGAAATTGACCAGGTGCTCTTCCCTCTTCGAAAAACTCGAGTTAGCTATAACCAAATCAAAAGCTCTAGCAAAATCCAACAGTGAATTACCTCCCTCATTCATATCCCCAAAACCGAACCCGCTATGCACATCATCATAACCCCTAGCACTAGCCCCAATATGACCATTGAAATCTCCGCCAATGAACAACTTCTTAGCGTGCGGGATACTACGCACCATTTCGTCCAAATCCTCCCAGAATTGCTTCTTGACCTCTTGGTCCAAACCTACCCGAGGAGCGTATGCACTAATCACGTTTACAGTAAACCCACCAACTACAAGCTTAATACTCATCAACCTGACATTTACCCTCCTAACCTCGACCACGAACTCACTGAGGTCCCTGTCAACTAAAATACCTACCTCATTCTTACCCCCAACGCTTCCTGAGTACCATAGTTTAAACCAATCTACATCTCGTGCCCTAGTACCCTTCCATCTAGTCTCCTGAACACACGCTATGTTGATCTTCATCTTCTGAAGAATCTTACCTAATCCTATAGATTTCCTCGTCAATATTCTGATGTTCCAAGACCCAACTCTCAACCTAGAGGTTTTCTTACCACCTCTACCACTCAAATAATATAATTTTAATTTGGTGAAATAGATGTACTAAAGTAGCAAAATCTTTTTAAGAGTTTCTTGCGGTATAACCATCTGACAAGTAAACACTGGACCCACATGAAATTCTGTTTTAGCTTTTTATTAAAACAATTTCAAAGAATTACTGATTGAGTAGAAGACACTCTCATTGATAATCTTTAAACACAAAATATAAAGTGTTGATAAGAAAAATAACTATATATTAGATGTAAGAATATATTTTTAGATGCCGTTTAGTATACATGCTATAGTTACACGGGAACTATTAAGTTTCGCATTAACTTAATAGGAATATTATTCAATACGTCAAACAAATGTTATATTAGCTAATTATATGAGAATTATTTTAATTTATACGACCAACAAAAACAAAACATTAGTTATGTAGGAAGTGTTTCTATTATTCATTCTAATCGGTGGCGTTCGTAGGTTTTTATATAAGTGGTGTCACAATTTAAAAAACCAGACAAATAAATAAATTACGATATGAGAACCGGTGTTATCTTTTATATGTATTCCCAATATTTTTATTTTCTTATAAATATCTAGTGAATTTTTTTGACAAATCGGTGTTCTGTAATACTGCATGGTTTAAAATGCATACGCCCCTGCTTGTAACCAAAAACAATATTTTGCTTATAGGATATCTGTACTTGGATTATTTTTCCTAATCCCTCTGACCAAATATTAAGGTAAGCCACTAGGTAATGAGAATTGGTGTAATTACAGGGGTAGTAATTACACAGCCTAATGTCACACAATATAGTAATTACGACGACCTATTTGTTTGTCTGTTATAACATAATTATAATGTACTATTGGGCTGAACAAGTGTAATTATACGGTTAGATTAAATTGTAAAGGAAGTAATTATTAAAACTTAAACTTAATATAATAAATAAATGCCTATAATTAATTCTGTATAAGTATAAATGATATTTGATTTTGTATTTAAGGTGCATATTTTTTCTTGAATATATATTAATTAGTAATCATATATTTATAACTAATATTATAAAAACAATTGATATATATTTTTCAAATTAATAATATTTAGTTTAATTAATTATAAAAACTAAAAACAAAACATATGTTTTGTAAAAACATCATGGAATGGATGTTTGGTAAAATAAATAAATATTTATAAATATAATATTATAACATTATTCAAATATTTGCAAAACTAATCTATCTATTATAACTAAAAAATGAACTGCATTCAGTCGAAATAACAAGCTAATACTACTAAAATAAGTAAATTGAGACCATAAATATAACACAACTTCAAAATCAAATTCAAAAAATAGTTTAACGTATGTCAAATTCCATCATAATAAAAATAAGTTCCCATACACCTTAAGATTAGCAAACATAATAAGTTTATAACCTTATTTAACAACAAAATTCTACTCTAATGACATCAATCATTATATGTCAAGTTTGTTAATGACTCAATATTTCTAATATTAGGTGTAGTTTCAAAAATTAGAATTATAGCGCAGTCACACTAAATGAAAAAAAAGAAAGAAATAAAATATACGAGCAAGTACATGGAATAACAAGAAGTAAATGTAGAGAAATAAAAGATAAATAATGCACAAAGAAAAATATATATATAAAATAAAAAAAAGAAATAAAAAAGTAAAAATAAAACAAAGAAATTAAAATAATGGAAATAATAAAAACTTATAAATAAAATAAATACAATAAAACAAAAAGGAAAGAAATTTAAGTAACCTTATAATTAGACAGTGCTTTTCACGGATTCTCTCCTCTCGTGAGAATTGGAGAGTGTAATTACACTTTTCCAATTACACCCAATTCCATACTGACAAAGTAATTATTTACCCACACAAACACATCAAACTGTGCAATTACGTTAAATTACATCCAAATTCAATTCCTAAGGTACTTTCCAAACAGCTCTAAATGAGTTAAACAAGGATGAGATAAACCTAAATCATCCAGAGGAGAATTGTGTCAAAACACCTATAATTTCTTGGAATTTTTGTGCACTTAGCATAGAATAGTAATGACAAATTAAAGATTGTTTTTTTAAGATTGCGTTTGGACATAAGAATTATAAAATTCGAAAAATGGTAAAAAGCTTTTTCAAGTGGAAATAGTATTTGAAATTTAGAGTTGTATTTGGACATAAATTGCAGTGTGAGTTGTTTTTTAAATTTTGTGACTGATTTGAGCGAAAAATTTTAAAACAAGTTTTTTGCAGTTTTACAAAATTTTTAAAATTTTTAAAATGCATCTTCAAGCGAAAATTAGAAATTTTATAAACAAAATCTGATTTCTCCATTTTAATCTAGGTTGAGTTGGGTTTTTTCTTGGAAACAATGGCTTTCACCATTGACAAGGATAACTCTCTCAAAGGTATATATGCTTCCTCCCTCTCTATCCGTGTACAATTAAGCACACATGTCTGATCATGGATAGAACACAAACTTGAATTGCATCAATTTAAGTTAGAGAAACCATATCTGGAGGATACTACATTAGTAGTTGAAATTATGTAAACAATGTGTTTGAGATAATGACTGAATGAGTGAAAAGTGGTAAAATTTTGTAAGCAAATGTCCTTTTTTATGATAGTGTCTGGGCAAGCATGCATGACCTCGACTATTCCACTTGATATGTGCTACCTCCCACCAACTCAGGTACCGAATAACTCTGACCTTCAAGGCATAAGCAGATGAACAGAAATCACCTAGTGTTTTTTTTCATATAGGGTAAATTAGCATTAGATAAATAAGTTGGTCTACAATTTAATGTAAAATCCAAGTTACTTATTGATGGACGATGCAAGTTGGCAGAGAGTATGTTTGTAATTAGATTCCAATGACCCTTTCTTTAGGGTTACAGAGGTGCTATATATAGCATAGACAAAAACTACGGAGTTGATCTATAATAGCTTTTGCAATTGATCTTGGAGAGTGTAAAAATATATGTAGTATGAAATGGATATGTTGCTTAGACTCTCCAAAATATAGCTGCATCCGTGTCGGATCCTCCAAAAATAGTACATTGTTGAAGGATCCGACACGGATGCAACTATATTTTGGAGAGTCCTCGCAACATAGAATGGTGCATTGAGAATGGATACCGAAATGTGATGACTAGAGATGGTATCTTATTTAATTTGGGATATAAACCAAACTTAACATAGACTAGATCCAATATAAATTAAGTGTCTACTCTAACAGCTTTACCCAAATACGTGCACAATTCGATGAGCTATCAGATCATCAAACCCTTTTCGATATTTTAATTGCTTGTGGTGCTTTCCTCTGGTCTGCTTCTACTTTCGTTGTTGCCGTTACCAGGTCTGTTTCTTGCTGTTTCTCTAGTTGTTGTCAGTATTTGCTATTGCTTCATTAACCTTTTGGAAATATTCTTATGCCTTTATAATAAGTTATGAGATGAGTGAAGCTAACTTAAACCAAGAGAAATAAACTAACTACAAGAAAAAATCACACTAAAGAAGCAAAATTTCCCTAGCGTAACTTCAAGAGAATTCAATTAAAGATATATACCAATGTAGGAAGAAAAACGAAACCCTCCCTGGAAGAGACGATCAGTTCAAGTACGAACATAATTGAACTAGAATATAGGAAATTGCCTGAATGGACTACATTTTCTTTAGATATGAAAAGTTGGGAAGGTTACTATTTTGCAGCAGTTCGTTTCTTTGACGGATACTAATGGGAGGATATAACTTGCTAATTTTGCGATAGTTCAGAGATTCTTTTTTTCGGCTCAATGTGGTAGTATAAGGATTTAGTTTAGGTATGGAATATAGTCAAAAGGATGTTTTTGCCATTTACTTGTTAAGTGATCACGGAGTGCATTTCCGTAATGTGGTAAAACAAGGTTATAGTTCAAGATGTTTTGAGGCCTTCGAAAAAAGGGTAGAGTTCTTCTCTTTTTTTCCCCTTCAATTATTTAGTTTCTCCGAGGGCTTCAATTATTTTGTTCTTATTAATAGCCAAAATGAAGAGGAGCCTTGGCGTAACTGGTAAAGTTGCTGCCATGTGACTAGGAGGTCACGAGTTCGAGTTGTGGAAACAGCCTCTTGCAGAAATACAGGGTAAGGCTAGTACAATAGACCCTTGTGGTCCGGCCGTTCCCCAGACCCCGCGCGTAGCGGGAGCATAGTGCATCGTGCTTCCCTTTTTATTAATAACCAAAATATGGATAGATGGGTGAGGCAAACTCTTTACGGTCAAGTACTACTATATTAAAATTGAACAACCTCAGTCTCTTATATCTTGGAACGTCACCGGTGAGCTGTGATCCTAAAACAAGTAGAATTCCTTTGTCGAAATGTTACATTATGATTTTAATACATTATACAACATAAGAAAAAGGAAGAGGTTCATTTTATTTAAATCACAATGTAAAACTTGAACAAAAAAGTTCTTATTTTTTGGGTCATAGCTCACGTATTTTTTTTTTTCTTTAAAAGGTAATAAAGAAGAGGAGTCTTTTTACGGCGGTTCGTCCTTCTAATGACCGGCATATCTGGCCAAAGTGGTTGGTGAAGTCGTAATTTCTTTCATTTCTTGCTTCTGTCGCGAAGTTTGACTTCCGCAGCAAGCTAGTGAGTTATGAGATAGCATATGATCCGTGCGCTCTTTCTACTGGTGATGTTCCATAAGGACTAAGGTCGCTCAATATTAATACAGTATTTGAGGAGGTAAAGTTTACCTCCTTCGTGTATTAATATCTTGGTTATTAATATGAAGACAGAGGTTTGTCTAATAAAAAAAAATATAGAATTTTGAAAAACAAAAAGAGATTTGGAAATCTTCCCTTTTTTCTGAAGGCTTCAAATTGCCTAGAGTCCTGAGGTTGGAGAAGCAAACTGAAGAAGTTCTTCATTAGTTTCAAATACAGACATCTCTCCTTCTTCCAAGTTTACGAGTACGTCAACTCCATCTCCATTTTGGTTATCCAGAAGGAGAAACATATTGACTGGAAAAGTAGCAAGATCCACTCTTTTCGGCCTCCCCCATCCAAAATTTATGTCATGGAACGGGAATTTCCTTAAACTAGAAAACCTATATATTGAAAAATCATTGCTTGAGGTTCGCTCTTTTATCTGTGTAGCTAGTTCAGATACCCTTGAACGTAGTACCTCTTCCGATTTAATATCTTTGAGCATATCATGGACCTTCTCTTTTCCTTCTCTAAGCTCACCAACTAGTCTTTGCAATTTCAGATCTTCCTCGTTCGCTGCTGATACAGCGTAAGGAAGAATGGCATTTCCTACCAAGCCTGCTGGAACTAGTGCGTCATTACTTGTTCCTCGTAGATTAACTGCTTGGATCAATAACGATGGCTTAAAAGTTGGCGTATTGGCGCATTTGCATAGGAATGCAGTGACAGCTTCTACAGTTGTAGGAGGAATTTGGCTTCTGGCCTTGAGAGCTTTTAACTTGGAGGCCGAGAAATGGTACCTTTTCGATGCATTTTGTTTTCGACAAGGATCAGCCACTAATGGTGGTGTAGAACAGTTCACCGGTTGAAAGACTGATGCTCCATTAAAAAGGGGAGATGGTTTTGGTTCTGAATCACGTGCGACGAGGGCCCAATCCCTTAGGAAATTAGACACACTGTAACCATCAGCAACCTTGTGGGAAATACATGTACTGAGTACTATGCCACCACATTCAAAATGATTAAGTTGAGCTACGATTAAACTGCCCCTCGTAGATGTGGTCCAAGGATCTTTAGGAAATATTAACTTGTCGATATCAGTACGAGGGTGATTGAAAATACTTGACATTGGACAATCAATTCGGACTTGAGAGAGATCGACTCCCATGTCATTACATTCGACAAAGGAATTGTCTCTTACACGTCCAGCAAATGGATAATATGCTGTTAAAACTTTGGAAAGTGACTTTTCAAGAATTTGGGAGACCTTTGTTGGTTCAAGAGAGCTTGCAGTACTGTCTTGTTTTGGGTAGAAGAAAGAAAACGGCACATAGGTATGAGTCCCCATTTGGTCCATAAGAGAGAGCTTGTGAATTCTATGTGAAAATGGGGTTGGAGAAGAGGGCTTAATTATCTTTTGAGAAAGTGTAACAAGCCTTGAAATAGCCATCTTGGTTGAATTACAAATGGTTTCTTTAACTGCAGGGCACTTCTTTGCTGTTTAGCCTCTTCTAACTCATGTATATATAGGCTATGTTGCTCGGACTCTCCGAAAATATCGACGGGTGCGTGTTGGATCCTCCAAAAGTAGTGTATTTTTGGAGGATCCGACAACATTTTGGAGAGTCCGCGCAACATAGTATATAGGCTATAGCCCGGAAACAGAAGAATCCTACTTTACTGTCTATTTGGTTATGTTATACAACAAACCCAGTAGTTTCCCACAAGTGAGGTCTAAGGCGGGTAAGATGTATGCAGCCTTACCCCTACCCCTGAAAGGACTGTTTGGTTATGTTATAAACATTATCAATGACGTGGCCAAAGTCATTAATATCAACAATTTGAAAGATTATTTACATTGTGACACCCTAGGCAAATCCCACATCGATAAAACTCGGGAGAGATGCTGGATATATATGTAGACATGCCTTAGACCTTAGTGACGCGTTTTAAAGCCCGTGCGAGCCTAGGCCCAAAGCGATCAATATCACTAGTGGATTAGGCTGTTACAAACGTCTAATTGGTAAAAGAGAAAAATATATGGTTACTGGTTAGGAATTTTCTCACTTTATGCCAGTTTCTAATTTATTATGCATATTTTTGTGACTATTCTCCAATTCTAGTAGCCTCAGAGGCAGATCCACCTTACTATCTACGGTTCAAGTGAACCCATTAGTTTTTGTTCAAACAATGTAAATGTGTTCAAAAAATTCACTAAATATCTATAAATAATTGAATTAGAACCCAATTACTATTGAAAATTTACTCGAGACTGTTACATGAATTTATGAATATTAAATCATAGATCTGCCTCTGAGCAGCGTCTTCAACTCTGACTCATATTGTAAAGCAAATATACATAATCTCTTCTTCCTGCCCATGCCTACCCAAAAGGATTGTTTGGTTCACGTACTTGTTATGCAACGATTATAAAATAGAGAGAATTAATTGCTTATATAGTCACTCAACTATTTGAAATAGTAATAATAAAATCAATTTTTTTCTTTATTCTATAACAGAAAAGTCACTCAATTATTGCAAATGGTGTAACGAAGTGATTTTTATTTTTTTTTAAATTTTGTAACAGATAAGTCACTTTATTATTGCTATATTGTACCAAATATACTCTTAGCCAGTAACAATTATATTTTCGGTAACACAATATTTGAAATGAAAAACTAAAAGAATAAAATAAAATAAACTTCAAGCTACCCTATGTGTTTGAAAAGGTAGGGTATAATGAGAGAGAGATTCTAACGGCTCAATTCAATAGGTTCGGCAAATGAAGTCAAAATAAAATCACCAGCCTTTAATTTTCATCCATCTTTTGGCTTCCTATTTATTATTATTATTATTATTATTATTATTATTATTATTATTATTATTACTATTCTTTTTGCTAATTTAATAAAAGTTCAAATAGACTTTGCTTAGCTTTCCAATCTACATTTTCCCTTTTGTCATTATTCAATAAATTCCTAGTTGCCAAATGCTAATTTAAGATTATTAGTTATGTACCTATTTAAACTATTATTGTTTTTGATTACCTTTCTCGCATATGTATAAGACCGAATTCGTATTCGATTTCTAAAAAATATTATTAATCCTTAACTTTTTGAGGAATTCTTCATTAGTGATTGTGAATGATGACTTTTTTAATATTTTCGACCATGGTTTCGTAGGAGCAAGTTAGATAAATTGAGAAATAGAACCATCTGATTTAATTCGTTCTCAATAACCGCGAGATGATCATCTTCGGGTGATCCTTTAATAGGAAAGAAATCAATTTATCATTTTTATAAGAAGTTTCATAAATGAGCAGTTATGCTATTTAATGCCTTCTCAAGTACTAGTATTTCACTTAATATTTTCTCTGGAAAAGAAAAGTAGTAGCATTTTTTTGGGAGAATAAAAATTTTGCATATTTAATATGTTAGGTGTAAGCCTTAACTATAATCTAGCTTCAACAACACTGTTTATACCTCAGATATTATTAATATATACAGTGTTCTGAAAAGTTAGAAATACTAATTTGATATTATTTATAAATTGGTGAGAACAAAACAGATGATTCATAACTCATGAGGAAACTCAGTCCAATATAATGGCTAACCAAACTTTATTGCTAGGCCTATCCACCTTGTCACCAAACTCTACAAAATTGTATGGACCAACTACATTTTTATGTTCAAAATAAATGGAACAAAAAAAAGGAGTAAGGGTGGGTAGGAGGAAGAGAAAATATGTATGGAACATGTGATTTTTTATTCTTTCTTTATCACTTCCATTGCAATTATATATCAGTTTATGGAATTGGTAGACTTTTCCGGTCGAAGGGAGGTCTTGGCGTAGCTGGTAAAGTTGTTGCTATATGACCAGGAGGTCAGGGGTTCGAGCCGTGGAAACAACCTCTTGCAGAAATGCAGTCTAAGACTGCGTACAATATACCCTTGCGATTCGGCCATTTCCCCAAACCCCGTGCATAGCGGGAGCTTAGTACACTGGATTGCCTTAATAGACTTTTTGGGTAGCAATAATCATGGTTATTAACCTAATGCAGAACTATAATGAAATAGGATTTTAGTTTTAAGGCTATATATACAAACTTAGAAGAGGCAAAAGACCATGAAGTGCCCTGCAGGCCAGGGGCACATCCTAGGGCTTATGCACCTTGTGGCATGCGTTATGTCATGGGCGGCTTTCCAGCCATGCCCCATGACCCCTTGGACGTGCCCCGTGGCGTCCTAGCAAGCCTCCCAACGCTTAGCGCCACGGACGGCCCCGTGGTCTTAGACGCACCAAGTGACAAGCGCGCATGTGCCTCTGTCACCCCACCAATTTCCCTCGCTAGCACCCAGCCGCAAGCAGCTGCCAACAGCGCCGCGCGCACAGACAATGCCGCGCGCGCAAATCATGATGCCGAAGACAAAGTTGCTGCCAACGGACCTGTTTCTACCTTTGTAGAAAACTAAGTCCTTTTCTTTGTAATCATAGACTAGCTTTATTCCATGTACTTCCATTATGTTTCTCTAGCCTAGTTTAGTCTACTCATGTAACTAGGGTTTATTTTTTTTAAGCATTATTAGGGGGTATATAGCATTCAAAACTTTCAAGCAAGCAAATCCCTGTACTGGTGTCTCTACCCCTCGACACCGCATTTCCTTCCTTTTGTAATAGCTTTCATTATTGCAATCCAGCTTTCATCATTTCAAACATTATTACTGTTCTCTCAATTGTTGGCATTGGTTTTCCCACACGGCACTGACGATCTAGTCTAGCGTGTGGCGGGGACCTCATTTGGCGGACAGCAACCACCCTGACATTGGTTGCTTAGCCTTACGTCGCCCTTCCAAAGCATCTCAGGAAGGCGCCGCGTAACAGTTGGTATCAGAGCCTAGGCTCGACATCGGACGAGGGAACGCATTGGCATCACCACCATTTCTGACCATGGTGAATCAGGGGGACCGCATTGCGGCCCTTGAGGAGACGGTTGACGTACTACGACCCATTGTAGATACGGTGCCGGAATTGAAAACCAACCTACTGCAAAGGTTGGACGACCTGGACCGCAGAATGGCCCAGGCCGAAGTTGACATCGAAAACATGAGACGCGACTTTGAAGGAGACCGGCAAACGGCAGCTACTGAGGCAGCCAAAATTTTTGATAAATTCGAGGGCCT